>VZTT01023533.1:0-12139 GCA_013400855.1 Buphagus erythrorhynchus
TGTGTGTGTGTGTGTGCACAGGCCTGGCAGAGGGCAGGATCCTTCATTTCCTGACTGACAGCCCAGGAGTATTACAAATAACTGGAAAACTCACCTAGAAAACACCTTTGTTACTGTGCAGTTGAGGAGCCGGTTTCAAGCCTATGACTCAGGGTAAGTGCTCATGAATATTCCCTTTTCCATTCCAGAAGCTGGGTTATGGGCAAGTCGGAAAGCCAGATGGATATAACTGAAATGAATACTCCAAAACCAAAGAAGAAGCTGGGATGGAGTGGCCTGGAAGTTGGGCTGGCTGTGGTGGTGGTGCTGCTGACCATCGTGGCTGTCACCATGATCGCCCTGTACGCCACCTACGACGGTGAGCACGGGGGCTGGGGCATGCACATGGATGGGGAAGGGCTGAGGATGGTGGCTGAAGAGTTTAGGATGTTGGCTGGAGGGTTTAGGATGTTGGCTGAAGGGTTGAAGATGTTGATCTGAAGGGTTGAAGATGTTGGCTGAAGGGTTTAGGATGTTGGCTGGAGGGTTTAGGATGTTGGCTGAAATGTAAAGATGCATCCACACATCTTGTTGCTGGAAAAACTCAGAAATGTGTCTTTCCAACTGGGACTCGGTAAATTCGTTTGTTCATGCGAAGTTGTGGTAAACACAAACCATCTGCTTGTTCTGACTTAGGAATACTTCTGTTTGTAATTAATGCTTCAGTAAGCAAAAATCCCAACAAACTACAACATTGCTGAAGAAAACCAAACTCCAGGGCTTGCTTTGTGTTCCTGTAGATGTGTGAAAATCCTACTTTTTCCTTTTTCAGGCTGTTGCAGCAAGGACTCTCAGTGAGCGTAGTCATCCTGAGAGGTTTTGTGCTTCGGCAGCCAGAACAAAATAATTTCATTCAGGGGGAAATACCCTGATAATTTTTGGAAAAGATAATACACAGAAGCTAAAATTTCCATCTAGGGTCAAACTAGAATTTTTCCTTATATTGGGAATTAAGTGCTTTGTTAAATTTTGAAGTACTTAATAGTTTTGTTTCGGCTTTTTATTCAAGTGTAGTTCTATTGAAAGCTTTCTATTGAAGTGTAGTTATGGGATGGAAAAATGCCATTATGGGAAAAAAAAGTTTTATTTCCAAAGTCTCAAAAGGAAATATTTTCATGTTCCTGAATCCTGTATTTTGTTCAGAAGCCTTCAGAGTGAATGTCTCAGAATTTTCATATAGTTCCTTGAAAATCCTTTTGTCATTGTAAAGTATTGCTAAATTCAAACTGGCTTTTTAATTCTCTCCAGTCCTTGAGCTATTTTTTTTCTAAATTGCTTCTTTGTTATAAAAATAGTATTTTGCCCACCTCCAATTGAGAGGACATTTTCCTCTGATGACTACAAAAATTGCACATGATGAGTGACTAGCACTGAATGACCCTAAAGGGTTGAAGATGATGATATTTTTAGAGCCTGCTCCCATAAATATTCCCTTACTCAGTGTAACGTGTCCATTCACATTATCTTACTGTACACTGCAATTAAATTGACTGTCAATGGAAATATTTACAGTAGATTTTATTATATTGACATTGAGTAAATAATTAAGAATATGATTGTGTTCTCTTTTAGATGGGGTTTGCAAGACGCCAGACTGTATCAAATCAGGTAAGAATGAAAATGCCTATGTTTTAAATTAATTTTATTTGCTACAAGGGAGTTCAGACAGGCTGGGTGATGATGAATGAACTCCAAAAGGAAAAGCAGGAAAAGTTTGGAGAAATGAGGCACAATGTAGCAAGAAGTGCCGAAATTAATTAATCAGAACAATTTTGCTCTTTTATGCTTCTGTTAAATGCTTTAACAGCATTTAACCACTGGAAAGGGATAAAGTGAAGATACTGACAGAATTGATGGTTCATTTGAGAGAAGAGCTGCAAATAAATGACCAGAAGAAAAAAAAATATAGTAAAATAAGTAATGAACAAGCAAAGAAGAAAAAATCTAATGAGAATTCATTGGTTATATCCAGGATAAAATACCAGTAACTGCATGGCACTGTTATCCATGGATCTGTGAGACTGCTGCAGTGTAGCACAGGAAGATACAGTGCAATTTGGGCATTTTTGGGATAAGCTGACACACTCTGATAACTTCCCTGAGCTCAGGCAGCACAGCCTGGTGGAACAGGGGATTTTGATCTCTGTTTCATACCTAGGTAAGCACATTGTTTTGCTCCTGAATCCTCCCCAGGTCACTGGTTGTTTTGCCAGCTTATATTACTTTATTTGTAAGCTATTAAAGCAACAACTGACAATCAGGAGTACGACAATAAAAATAATCATTGCAAGTAATTGATATGCAGCTCTACATTCTTGGTGGCAAGTAGGAACTGAGTAAACAAGTGACAGTAGGAACAAAGCCTGGTTCATCACAGCAACACTGGGCACTAATGAAGAGTACACTGTGTATTACCTGTATTTGTATAGGTATAAATTCACCTGGATTAGAGATAAAGTAACAAAATATTCATATATAATCACATTCCCTTGGTTATAATATATCTGTGGTATCAGCCAAATAATGAATGGTTATTCTATATCTTGGTTATTATTGTATCTTGGGGCTCAGGTGTGCAAATAACACTTGAGGAGAATATTCTGCATGGCCATACTTAATGTATGTACTTCACAAGCAGCCCTAAATGAAAGACCCCAGTTCTCACAGCTGAGCTCTTGCTGGTACTTTTGCAGTATTTAAGTTTTAAGTTCTGATAAAAGTTAGATAGCTAATATTGGCTGGGCTGGACCTTGGAGCAGGAGTTATGAGAGATGATTATTTCTGTGTGACATGAGTAGGCACAGAGCATTACCCAGGTGCTGACTCCCAGCAGAGCAACCCGACTGCACAGTTCAAGCCAGGTTTGATATTACTCTGTTAATGATTCCTCAGATTTAAGCAAGACATGGATTTCTCCTGGGTCTGGTTGTGATGTTTTTCCCAAAGTGACAAGTCAGTGGGTAAGGGCCATCTTCTCCTGGTGTCAGGAGATGTTTCTGTCCTGCTGTTACTGCTTGGCAGGGCTGTGGATGAGCCAGCTGGGGTGTCCACTCCTGGCTAGGAAAGTCTGTGCTGCTGGGCTGACACATGCCAAGGTCACCCAAGGGACAGTGATGCCCTTCAGGTGCTGCCCCAGTCTGGCAGAGAGATGCAGAGGGATACCATTAAGGCAGGAGATGTTAGGAATAGTTACAACTTTTCTCTTTCACAGCAAATAGGTGGAGTTAGGACAGGAATAAACTGCAGCATTCAAAACTCCCCTTCCCCTAACTGAAACAGAGCAAAAAAGACAGAAACCAGTACCAGAGCTCCCACAACCCCAGAGCACTTGGGGCTGCAGCAAGTGTCACACTTAGTAAAAACCTGACTGAATTTCCCAGTTGTTGGCTGTTGGCATGATCCTGTGTCCCTTCAAATAGAAGTCACCCTGAAGCCATTGACTTCAGAAGGAAAACCAGCTAGGAGGCTTTGCATCTATTTCCACAGTGGGTTTTATGCTACTGAAGCAGTCTGAGGTTGCAAATGCACCTGTCCATGGCTATTTCCATCTTGCAGGCACTGGAACATTGTAAAACCATCAGATGTTGGCCTAGAATGTAACACTCCTAAGCCAACAGAAAAATGGGGGCAGGCAAATCAACACAAACACCACAGACTGCCTCTCCATTTCCACCAGCACAAGAGACATGGAAAATATTGAAAGTACTGGAAAAGTAACTATAAATATTTGACTTGCCCATGTGGAGGAATGAACATTTGAAATCATAAGCCTCATAATTTACTAAAAATAATGTCAGAAAAATGGGAAGAATATTCAGTATCCTGGGAAATTCAGAGGTATCCCTAGCTCTTGCCTGACTCCTAAGATCTCTCCTTTCTGTGAGAGACTCTGTTCTGGCACACTGGTGGTAGAAGCAGTCTGGGTGGAATAGGAGTAGGTATAGGGAGAAGCCCAGAGGGTTTATGGACAGCAGCTGGGAAGCTGCCATCAAGGAATTGGATTTCACTGAGAATCCCTGTCATGACTGGTCAGTGACTGGCCAGTCTAAGCCAAGCCACTCCAGAGGGTCAAAGGGATACAAGAGGCAGTATCAGTTCTAGAGTAAAATGTGGAGCAGGTCTAGAAATGAGTGTAGCTTCCAGAAGGCATTAATGGAAAAGCCTTTCCTGACAAGAGCTGAAATAGTTCAACAAAGTCAGTATTTTATTGAAACAGCCAGGATTCAGTTAAGTCTAAATCATACTTAATTACCAAAACTACATTACAGTGGATACTTAACCTATGTCTTAGGTTATGTCTTGTGCTTTTAATGTCCCTTTTCACCACGTTTCAGTACAAAGAAGGGTAAGTGAAGGGTAAATGGAACATCCTACATTTTATTTAGAACGGAGTGACCACTGACAGGGAGCAGGAACATCTGTCAATTTACCACCAGTAAACACAGCCAACTGCAAAGTATGGAAGTGTGGTCAGCACAGGAATAGTAATTCCTTGTTCACTGATGAGAACTTTGTTTGGTCTAGAACATTCAAGCAAGCTTGAGCCTATTCTAAACTAAATCTATTTACGACTTCCGTGTTGAGAGAAAAGCAGTGTATTGCTGAGTCTGTGTGAAGTGTCTCTGTGTGCACACAGCTGCACGGATCCTGGAGAACATGGACCCCAGTGCCAGGCCCTGCCAGGACTTTTACCAGTATGCCTGTGGGGGGTGGCTCAAGAGGAACGTCATCCCCGAGACCAGCTCCCGTTACAGCAACTTTGACATTTTGAGAGACGAACTAGAAGTTGTTTTAAAAGGTCAGTGCAGTTTGGGGACTAAATAAAGTTTCTTCTTTGCCTTACGTGTCATCCCAAGAAGTTGTGGTTTTCTAGCAAAGCTTAAAATGCTGCCAGATATTTCAGGTTTTGTGTTTGGTTCAGGACAAATCTGCCCCAAGCTGTTTGCTTGCAGAAGGCTGTGGGAGTGTGCTGCTGTGTCTGACACTGGAGCAGAGCTGAGCAGACCTGCCCTTGCTGGTATCTGCACATCAGACCAAGTGCAGTCCCCACCCTGAGCCTGCCCCAGTGACAGCACCAGGCAGGTGAAGGAGGAGGATGAGGAGGAGAAGGAGGATGAGGGGGAGCTCTGTCTGTGTCCACATCAGCTGGAATGCTGGAAGCTGCTCTCTGGCAGCCCATGTCTGTGATCCATCAGAAAGCCCAAAGAGCAAGCAAGCCATTTTCCTACCTGTCATATCAACAGTATCAAATAGTTCACCATCCCCTTTTCCAGGTGAAAATAGCAGAGTCCGAGAAGTCAGTCTGTACTTGTGTAACACCCTCCAACCCACTCTCTCCAGGCTAAATATCCTTTTTTTTTACTTTGCCTATCTCCTGGCTTTGCCAGCTGTGTCTTCACACAACAGCCTGGTTGCTGAAACCTGTCCCTGAGAAGTGAGAGCATTTGTCTTTCGCCCAGGCTGACCTACAGAGTCTGTCTGCCTCTGCCATTGCAGGGCATTTCCCCTGAGCTGCTGGAAGGAAAAGCCTCCCTGGAGCTGGACCCAGAGCCCTGCTGGCCCAGCCCTGCCCCTCAGAGCCTGCCAGGTTCTTTTGGGATCACCATTTCTTGCTCTTTGTGTTCCAGATGTCCTCGACACCCCCAGCACCAACGATATCCCAGCAGTGCAGAAGGCAAAAACTCTCTACAGGTCCTGCATAAATGAAAGTAAGTGTCCCCTGATCCACTGCATACAGGATATCAGCAGTGCCACCTCAGCAGCCACACTTGCAGTTCTCTCTGTGCAGCATTTCTCAGATACCCTTTGTGAAAACTAAAATATATCTATTCTGTAGAGTCCAGTCAGAATGTCAGCAGTAAAACTGGTATTGTACCTCCTGTTTTACTACCTTAGGTATTTTAGGTAACTCTTCAGTTACTAATTTGCTGCAGATATGTAAAATCAAATCCTTTCAGTTCAATGGGAGTTAACTTCTTTTGTAGAGATTACCAGGGATGAAGTGAAAGCTAGCTGGCACACCAGGCTCTGCCACTAGAACAAAGAGCAGTAAAACTGTTGGCAGTGCTTCCTAAATCATATTTTTATAGTTTCTGTAATAGTATGAATACTTTTCAAAACTATTATTTCAAGCTATCTGCAGGGGGGAAAAAAGACAGTACTTCAGTGTCATGGTCTCAAGGATCTGCATATGCTGTTTGTGACTGGAACATTTTTACATTAAATGTTAAAGCACAGTCATACATCAGAGCAAACTGCTGCTGTGGTGATGGGGGAAACACAGTTCTCAGCTTCAATGTTCTGAACTCATTATAATATATGTTATATATATAACATTTGTGGGGTTTAAAATGTCATGGTAACTCATTTTATTTTTTTCCAAAAGCTGCCATTGATAGCAGAGGTGGAAGGCCTCTAATTAGTTTATTGCCAAATGTGTCTGAGTGGCCTGTAGCAACAACTAACTGGGAAGCTTCCTATGGTAAGATAACCTGTGCTTATTTCTTTTTTTAAGTTAAAATATCTAAAATATTTAATTTATTGCTTACCAAAAATAGAGACTGACTATACCTGTCATTTGCTTAGGTACTGCTTGGACAGCTGAGACAGCTATTGCACAGCTCAACTCCAGATATGGAAAAAAGGTCCTTATTAATTTTTTTGTTGGCACAGATGACAAAAATTCCACAGCACATATCATTCACGTAAGTCTGCCTGGGTGCCGTGGCCTTGTTGATCATGAGAGTGCAACAAATAACTAGAAGCACAGACATAAATGTTAACAAGGAAAAACATCAGTGGTCTGAATTTGACCTGAGTACTTTGTGGATGAATTAATGTAGTTTCCAGCTGAAACTCTGGGTTCCACAGCTCGCTGTCTGTTCTCCAAGCTGACATCTTTGTTGTGTGCACTCCTACACTGTTACTGTCAGTGAGATGGGAGTGACAGAGACAGAAAGGTCATCTCTGAAACCTGAACGTCCAGACAAGGCAGGGGAAGCTCTGGTCACTGTGGGATGCAGCAGTGAGAGGAGCAGGGGGCCAGTGTGTCCTGTCAGGGGTGGATGGAGCCGTGGGCACTCATGTGCAGGGATTTCAGAGAGGCAGGAGCTGCCCTGCTTGTCTCTGGGCTCTTCTGTCATCTGTAACTCACCTATTCTCACACTGGCTACCAGTGCCTTGCAGTACTCAGCAACAGGAGAAGAAAAAGATTGAAAAGAAAAACAAAGCTTAGTGAGAATGAAAATAGTTCAAGGTGAGCAGCGGGATGAGAGAGGAACACCCTTGTGGCCAGAAAATAATTTGGCCAGTGAAGCATCAGGACCTGCTGAAGAGCAGCACAATGCTGTGCCATTTCCCCTTGAACACTTGTCAATTTTTATTTGCATTTACAGATTGATCAGCCAGGGCTGGGCCTGCCTTCTCGGGACTACTACGAGTGCACTGGTGCATACCAAGAGGTGAGGGCAGCTGACACACCACTGTTGACAGTTTTGTGTTTTAGCCTGGATTTTCAAGGCAGCTACTTGACTTTTTAAGACCTCTTGGAAGGAGATAAACATGAAACAGTTTAGCTTTGTTATAGAGCCTCTGCCAGGCTTCACAGCTGGATCAAGAGCTATCCCCTGACTGCCAGAGGTGCATTTAGACAGAACACAAGTGGCCATGATCAGCCCTGTTCTGTCACTGCAAAAAGGAGGCCACTCCTGAGCTGTGACCGACTGGCAGCACCTGGCAAATGCTGCAGGTGAACTACTTCTACCAGGAATAGGCTTGGAAAGAAAAACAGAACATTCAGAACCAAAGAGACACTTTTCTGCATGAAAGATCTGAAAAGATCACAGTCTCCTGATACCATAGAAATGGCTCAGATACCCAAAACCTTGGATGGTCTCCTTTAATTCTTGTTTACTGATTACTGCTATGGCTCTCATTAGCCTGTTAGCACTGACACTGTATCCCTGTTGCTAATCTTGGATGTGCTTTAAGTCCTTGAGAGCTGATGGGTGTCTGTGCCGAAGTCATGGAGCTGAAATTGCTACCACAGTGACCTTTAATTAACCACATTCCTTCTGTGTAATTAAATTCAGAAGCAGTGAAAAAGTGTACGGGCCATTTGGGTTTTGTAGGTATTTTGCTGATGTGCTAACAGTTAATAGTGATTACATTTAATTACAGATCACATGCTCATTAGGACAGTCATTGCCACCTGAACTGCTCAGGTCCATGTGAGATGGCCTTTAGGAGCTGACTCACATTGCACAATCTGCTCCTTCCATGTGTTGTGTTAACTGCAGCACTGAGAGACAATTCCTGTCCTCTGACCTACCTGAGAATCAGCTCTGCACTGCTGGAAAGTAGAGGAGGAAGTATTGTTGAAAAACAGCTTTGTCCCTGGCAGGCAGGTTCCCAGTGTCCTTCCAAGCACGAGAGCTGTTCCCTCCCTGCCTGCCCTCGGCTCTGGCTCCTGCTCTGTTATTCCACTCCAGCAAACATCACCTCTGCCTCCAGCAGGACTTCCCACCCCACAGCTACAGCTGGAACTGCCAATAAGATAATTTTAAAATCTTTTTCTCTTGTAAGATACAGGATGGCTCTGCTCAGACAGAAGGGATTCTGAGGTCTTAAGCTTCCTCTGAAATTGCTGAGACTATTTATACAGTCCAGATGAAATTAGCTGACTTAGTTCTTTGCTACCTGACTTAAGAGCTGCACTTAGGAGAAGAATAAAGTCACTGACTGGTACCTAAAAATCTCTGTTAGCCTACTGGTTTGAGGTAATAGCAATATTGAATTTTATGATGTTTTTTACAGTGTTGGTATGCACTGTCTTTTGTGACTTGTAGCTGTCAGTGGTTTCATGGGCTTTTCTCTTTCTCAAATGATCTCTCTTGCTTGTAACTGGCACTGGGAGTTCTGCCCTTTGGGCTGCTGTGAGCCCTGTCCCTGTCCCTANGCTCCCTGTCGCTGCTGATCCCTGTCCCTATCCCTGCCCCTGTCCCTGTCGATCCCTGTCCCTGCTGGTCCATGTCCCTGTCCCTGTTGATCCCTGTCCCTGCTGATCCCTGTCCCTATCCCTGTCCCTATCCCTGTCCCTGCTGGTCCCTGTCCCTGTCCCTGTTGATCCTTGTCCCTGC
Organism: Buphagus erythrorhynchus; assembly: GCA_013400855.1. Lineage (NCBI taxonomy): Eukaryota > Metazoa > Chordata > Aves > Passeriformes > Sturnidae > Buphagus > Buphagus erythrorhynchus. Next base: position 9,177 of record VZTT01023533.1, read on the forward strand.
TGATCCCTGTCCCTCTCCCTGTCCCTGCTGATCCCTGTCCCTGCTGGTCCCTGTCCCTGCTGATCCCTGTCCCTATCCCCGTCCCTGCTGATCCCTGTCCTTGTCCCTGCTGATCCCTGTCCCTGCTGATCCCTGTCCCTGTCCCTCTGTGCAAGCTGCCCAGCCCCACAGCCCCAGGTGGGCACAGCCTGGCCCTGCTGGCAGGGAGGGATGCCCAGGAGGGGACAGGGAATGGCTGCACACATTGAAAAGGTGTGTCCCTGCCTTAGGAGCTGAACGTACCAAAACACTTCTATTAATAAAGCTGATGACATGCACACCTTATTAATCCTAGGTTTAATCACTGATTTGGTAGATTACACTGCATAAACCAGATTTATTATTTGATAGCTGATCCAGAACTATGCATGTTTTTTATTTGCATTGAAAAGGAATATTGAAAACAGTATTTCTGTTGACAGAAAAATGAGTGTGACTTACCAATGAGGAATTAGAATTACAAATAATAATGGCATTACAATAAAACTGAGGTTCCATAAAATATAATGACACCCTAAGATATTTGGCAGTGTGAGTTTTCAGAGAATTTGCTGCTGTATTTATATTCTCATCATTAGTGAACTCTTTAATGTTAAATTTAATATATATATTTAATATATATGAAATTTAATATTAAAGAGTTCCCTAATGATAAGAATGTAAATACACTAATCTGTCACTGTCACTAATGATACAGCAATGTGAGTTCTAACTGTTCCAAGGCACACTGGAGGAGGTTCACAACTTCTGGGAGTGCTTTTCCCACAAAGCCAATTCCCTTGTTTTATGTTCCTGGGAACACAGCTCTTTGGAAATGGTATTTTTGGAAGCTGTAATTAAAGTGAGCTAGAAAAAACATAGGTGATGGTTTAAATATGGACATCCAAGTGTCTCATTCTAAATAATGCAAACAGTGCAGTCGTTGGGAGTGTTCAGCTTTGAACAGTGCTCCAGTTACCCAGCAGTGCTCCATGAGGGAATGTTCACAGTTCATTTCTAGTTGTGATCTAACAGTATTTCTGATCAAATTGACCTGTTTAAATAAGGGCTGAGGAACTGTAGTTCATAAAAATGAAGATGAAATCTTGAAGATAATCAAAGTATGCTCTACTTTGAAGAGTTTTGTCTTTAAACTGTTCCTGTTTTTTCCTGCAGGCATGTTCTGCCTATGTTGATTTCATGATTTCTGTAGCTGAACTAATCCTACAAGAAAGAAATATTTCTGTCAATGAGAGTGAGATTTCTGCACAAATGAGAAGAGTTATGGACCTGGAGAAAGAGATTGCCAATGTAAGAAATACATCTTTAAACTATCCTTTACATAACTGACTTTTTTGGTGCCTAAGAGAGCTGACTGTAAAGTGAGTGGTTAAGTTCCCTGTTGATGCAGTTTTGTGGGAGTAGGAATGTATGGAGCCTGTTACACCTGAAGGAGCAGACAGAAATACAGCTGTGGCCTGGGAGGAGCAAGGGAAATATTTGAGGCAGCTGTTTTCCAAGCAACAAAATGTTTTGTCTTGATCTGTTCACAGAAACCCTGCAAGAGCAGAGAGAGACAGACTTGGGTTTTGGTTAATGTGGTTTAGAGTGTGAGTTTTGGGAGATGCTTTGGGGCCTCTCTTCCCTTTGTCCTGTTTCCCCATGGGCTGTTTGGTTCCCAGAGCAGCAGATTCCCAGCCCTTGGCCTGCTCTGAGCACAAAGTCATGTTTGTGCTGCACAAGCTGCTCCACAATGCTGATTGTTCCAAGGGCATTTTTAACCAAACACTGTTCTCCCTTAAAAGAAAAGGGCAAAGGAAAAATAGTATCATGAATTTGACTTTGGAGAAGTAGGGAGAGTTTGAATGTGCATGGAGAAAACCAAAGGCATTGATGAGCAAACCATGGCTTATTATTATAAACCATTGCAGCAGGACCTGAAGCTGAGGATGACCATGAAACAGGCTGAATACACATTTTATAGCTCCAGCTATTTTTGAAGTTACACTGATAGTAAGGTCACATACTTGGGAAAACCATTTATATAAACTAAAACCATCTGATTTTGATTTTCTTCATGTTTGTGAGAAACACACCTCTGGGCTTGGATCAGAGATGGGCAATTATTATCAGAAAGGGAATTCATTGAATAAAGGTATTAAAGAGGAGTATGAGAGGAACCCACACCTGCAATGTCCCTGCAGCAGTTGCTGCTGGTGCTGGGGCAGCTGCCACTGCCTGGGGTTTTAACCTTTCATCCAAAACTCAGTATCAGCCTGAATGTGACTGAAGAGAGCTGCCATTGTGCTCTTGGGAATTTGTTAAAAAAACAGAAAAAACCACTGAATGCACAATAGAATCGGAAAGAGGAAGAGAAGCATAGAGATAAAAGGAGGCTTGGCATAACTGATTTTTCAAAGCACTTTAAAAGGGTGAAATCTGCTGTTGTGGATGCAGATGTTGAAGTCAGCAACTCACAAACACACAGGGCAGCAGTGCACCCTGATCATAACCAAAACTCCTGGGAACTTACTCAATATACTCAGTAATTTTCTCCTCATCAACTCTGACAGGCAACAACAAAATCTGAAGACAGAAATGATCCACTTCTGATGTACAACAAAATGACCTTGGCACAACTCCAAAACAACTTCTCACTGGAAATCAATAATAAGGTGAGTGATCAATAACCTGGTATTTAACCTCTCATTTATCACTGATGGGATTAAACAATGAAGCCTGATTATTTTTTTTCTGTTAAAGACATGGCATATTTGCAATTGCACAGGATCCCTGTTACCTACTCTTCTGATGACACTGAAGTGTATGCACATTCTATACCCACTGCTTTTCCTGACCTGAAGGCACATCTTCCCATCTGCCTCAACACAGATGGAAAAGCACAAAAGAAAAAAAATATCCCGTGGAAGGTGTCTCTGCCCATG
>VZTT01023536.1:0-18901 GCA_013400855.1 Buphagus erythrorhynchus
TCACTGAAGTGCTGCTGAGCACTTGTTTGCTGTTGCCATAAGTGCCTCCACTCCAAAGCCTTGGGACAAGGCAGGAGATAACTAACTTCTTCCTCCTTTTCTGTAGACAAGGGTTTTGTTCCTGGACAGCCCTACACCACCCAGCCTGAGGAAGGAAAACTGTCATGCCGAGTTAAATGGCATGCAAATGTGATGGTCTCATTTGTGTGTTTTTGTAACAGCTGCAGGTGAAGGGTAAGACAGGGAGGTTGAATTTTGCCTGCGAGTCCTCTTGTCCTGAGCATTGGTTGCATGAAGGATGATTAAAGGCAAAACTAATATTGTTTGAAATTGAGAATTTCCCATGGAATGATAGCTGTGCTTTCTAGTGCTGTTCTCTTCTGTAAGTGTGCTCATTTGTTTGGACACTGAGTTCCCTCTGTAGCCCCTAGACCCATCTTCTCTGGAGGTCCACGGTGCCGGGGACAGCAGTGCTGTACAAGAAGATGCTGCCATTAAGGCAGGTCCACCATGCCAACTTAGAGAAAATCACCAGAACCACTACCTGGGCATTATTTTTGGTGTTGGAAGTTCCTGTGGAAGCAAAATCCAGTGATGTGCTAGTCCTGGGAGAAGTGAACCCTCAAAGATGATGCTTTTAGGGAGGGTGGGCAGGGAAAGAAAGGATTTAAGGCCTCCAGGGAAGCAGCAACACCTGATCTGCTGTTGTGAAGCTGAACTATTAGAATTATACTTTCTGGCCTGGGAATTCCTATCATACTGAAAGCTTCCTGTTACAGAAACCATGGTGAATGAAGAGAGATGAAATTCTCAGCTGCAGCTGGGTGAAATGGAAGCACATTGTGAGCTCTCCCAAACCTTGAGCTGTTATCATGGAGCTCAGCAGATGAGTGTGAAAAGATGATGGGGACAGTGAACTGAATCCCAGCTCCAGGCAGAGAAAAGAGCACCTTAGCTTAACCACTGGCTTGTTTGGTGGCCACTGGCAAATCTCTCCTTTTTCTGTATCCCAGCTGATAAAAAACAGATGCTGCTCCAGGTCAGCCTCTTTAGGCTATGGGAAAAGTGGTTCAGTTGGTGTAAAGCCCCTGGGAATTGATGGCCAGATACCCAAATGCTGCATCTTTGTGTGCCCTGATGGAAGGGCAGCACCAGGGGCTCTGGGTGCAGTTTGGTGGGAAGCTGAGCAGGCAGCACCTCCTTAGGCAGATGTTGTGGCAGGGATGGCTTAATTCCTAAGGTAAGTCCTAAACCAGAAGGAAGACAGTGAAAAAACCATGCTTTGAGGGGGGTGAGATCCTGGGCTAGGACAGAGCTGCCTGTTTTCTTGCCACTGAAATCCTTATCCCCTGCTTGCTGAGTGTGCCCTGTTGTCTGCAACACAAATGACCCAGTTTGAATGGACTACTTAAATCTCTGTGCTATGCTGATGAAACACTAAAAAAAAAAATCTTAGACCATGCAAAGCATCTTTTCAATTAGGTTCACTTAATTTGTGGAGTGCTGGGGTTAAAAGTAAAAAAAAGAAAAAAACTTATGATAGAGAAGCCAAGTTCATGGATGTCCTGAAGTTATTCAAGCATCTTGAGAGTTCTTTATCCAGGGCAGGGGCAAGACTTTCCCAAATCCCTTTGTTTCTTGTAAGTTTTTTGTGCTTTTGAGAGCTGTCTTTAGTCTTAGCTTATTAATCCTGCTTGGTGCAGTGGTGCCATGGAAGCCGCTGGCGTGACAAGCTCTGGGTCTAATTTGAAACACGATGTGACAAGGGAACACAACCCGGAGTGGGAGGCAGAGGGTGTAATGAGATCCCAGGTTTGATAGCCTCTGTGTTGCTCAACATGATGTGCTTGGGCACCTTGTTTGCAAACTTGAATCCCTTTTATAAGTTTGGGGGAAAAATATCAACCCGAAGGTCAAGCTCGATATGTGGAGAATTAGTGTTGGTTCCAGATGAACTATTGATTTTAACTTCTAAAACATTCTCATGGGAGATTGATGAGGTAGTAATTTTGGAGATGGATTAGCCCAGTAGAGGTGTGTTTTGTTTGTTTGTTTGTTTTTTTACACAAAAGGTTCAGTGGCACTGCCTGTGGAGAAAAGTTACAAAAAGAACTTCAGAGAATGCTGGTACTGTTGAAGCAGTGACACCACATGATACAAAACTGAGCAAGAACAGCCAAAGTTGGGAACTACAGCTCTGGGGAAATTTAAAGGTGAGGAGGGCAATGCACTGGTTTTAATGGGAACATGGGGAGTTATTAAAGGAAGGATGAGGGATCAGCAAGGATGGAGCTCATCAGCTGCCTTTAAAATGTAGGATGTGGGAAAAGTGGGGGAAATGTGCTGGCATCTATCCCAGGCTCCTCTGATTTATTTTTAAATGAGGAATCTATCATTGTGAGATGTAAAGACATACAGCAGCTGTTCTCTGTGCAGGGATGTGAAAGTCCTTGGACATCCTGGGAGCCAAGTGAAAGTGAATCTTCCCTCTTTCACTTCCTATTCCTCCAGAGTAAAAGTTGATCAGCCTCTCCCTGCCAAAAGTGAAGTGCCAAGTGTTTCCCCTTGATTTATTCCTTTTATGATTAGTTTCCCTCTGCCCTTGCAGCTTAATCTGGTTAAAAAATGTCTGCAATTACCCTGGTACTGGGGATTTGACATTGGGATTTGGTGACTCATGGAGTTCCTCAGCCGAAGGATCTTGTTAGCTTGGCCTGTGTTAATCTGGGAGCAGGGGTGGCTTTGGGAGCTGGGTTGTTATGTGAGCATCTTTGAGCTTCTTTGAGCTTCTTCAACTCACAAAGCTTCTAAAGGTAGAAGTGAAGCTGCAGGGAGAGGAGGAGTAAAGGATCCTGTGTTAGAAGAACTGGCACACGGGGATGTGATGGGCTTTGGGGTCAGATCTGAGTATTTCCTCCCAACCTTTGTGCAAGGATGAGGCTGGAGGTCAGAAAAAAAGCAAAGTGTGTGGCTGTTGGTTGGCTACAGAAGAGAAGGGGCTTTGTGGGGGGGAAGAGACCATTGCTGGCCCTGCTTTGGCCCCCAAGTGCTGGTCCATCTGCAGCTCGTGTGCATGTCAGGGTTCAGCTCTCCCAGGCACCAGGCAAAGGGATTATTTCTACCACACATAAAAAGATTGCAGAGTTTGGCATCTGCTTTGAGGTTCTTGCTGCCAGGCTTAGTAAAGAGGCTTAGGAGTGCTCAAACCAGAGAAATAAATCTGCTGCACCTCTTATCAAAAATAATGGATAGTAGGCTTCAAAGGAAGAGGAAGAGTCTTTGTTTTGTAGCCTACTTATGTGTCCGGCCTGATTCTCACCCTTTGCACCAGTGCAAGAGTGGAAAATAAATAGAGCTGATATGTCTAGGAATAGATCTGGTGAGTGGGTGGGACACTTCTGGTGCTGGGGAGGCTCTTCAAAGAGGAAAGGCTGTCTCCACCTGGGCTGCTGCCCAGGGGCAGGGCTGCAGCTCACCAGGATTGCACGCGGCTGCCCGAGGGGGATTTTTATGGAGCAACCGTGGTAATTAGCAAGCACAAGTTTTTCCACGTACCAAACATTGTCGAGGGCAGTAATTCAGCCCTGTGCTTGTTATTGCAGTGAGTGTTGGGCAGGAGTGTCCTGGGAATTTGTCGCATCCCAAGTGGGGGGAGCCCATCAAAGTGTCCTCGAGTTGCTGATGTTGGCTTGCCACCCTGAAACAAAGGGCTGATGAAATAGTATTAGCCAAGCTGGTCGCTAATGAGGGCAAAAGAACATCTGGAGTCAGGTTTTGTTTATAGCTCTTTGTTTTGTCATTGTTAGGGAGACAGAAGAGGAAGTGTCACTCACAGTATAAATCATGACATCCAAACAAAGGGCTGACATCTGGGTGTGATTTTGGATTTCATGTCCTTGGAATCTCGTGAGGTTTAAAGCCCAAAATTTTGGCCTAAGATGTTGGCAATCCACCCTGTGTTCAAAAGATTAATGTCACTTCAGGACAGGGACAAAGAGGAAGTCTAGAGCTCTAGACCAGAGCTGGCATGTGCTGAGACCTGAAAATGCTCACTTCAACTCTGAGAGCTGGCCCCAGCTTGGAATAACTTGGAATAACCTAGTACCTGGGTCCATGGTTGGCTGTGGATATCCAGGGGAACAAACAGGGCAAACACCAGGTAAATCTTCCAGTGATAAAGTTTCATGTGGTTCAGAGACTTGTCAGCCAGAGGCTGCATCTCCATCATCATGTTTAATAGCCACTGATGGACCTGTCCGTGAATTTGTTTAATTGACTTTTGACTCTCTTGATGTGTTTGGCATCCACAACATCCCGGGGCGATGAGTTCCACAATGCAATTACATCTTATAGGGAGGGGAAAAAAAACTTCCCTTTGTTTGTTTAAACCTTCTATATGATAATTTATTTAGTGTCCATTAATTCTATGCTCTGAGTAATCCTGAACAGCAGCTACTCTTTATTTTCTGTGGGTTCCTCCTGATTTTGTGGACTGTCATGAGCATATTCCCTCTCTAGCCTGTTTTCCACTGTGGGAGTGGCTGTGAGTTTAGACAAAAGCCCTTCCCCTTTCTGCTCCTCTCTGTGGCCAGGATAGCTGTTTCCTGTGCCCTGTGTGTACCTCTCTAAATCCCTGTTATGATGATGAGGAAGGCCACAGTGCCACAACTCTGCAGCTGGGCAGACCTAGCAATCATAAGGCAGCATGACAAAAATAATTTGTTTTATCCTCTCCGTGTTTCCTAACAGTTCCTATCAGGTGCTAAACCTTCCTGATTGCTCCTTGGCAATGATGTGACATTTATTTGTGACCTTAGCCACAGAACTCCTTAATACACCTCTGACAGTGATGGGTACTGTGGAGCTGTAATGTGCAGGTAGAGCACAGCAAGCTTTTCTCTTCTCTCCATTTTTCAACACTGAAATCTGTCTGCCAGTTTCTTGTCCAGCTGCTGTGTCCTGAGTGACCTGTGGTTTTCTCTCAGTTGACTCGAAGCTTTGAACTCTCTTGAATCATTCAATTTGTCCCTTTGCTAATTGCCTCTTCATAATCATTTACAAAAAGCTGAGCTGCAGAGATGCCTCTCGGGTCTCACGCCACTGGGAGAGCTGACCTCTTATTACTGCTTCCATTTTTAACCATTTTTAACTCAAAGAAACTCTTCCTTTACTTGATGGCACCTTACATTCTTGTGACTGGTTCATTAGAAAGAGAAGTTCATCGTGTCAAGCAGTGCCATCGCTTACCCACACTTTAGGGGACTCGGATGGGCTGATGAGGCAGGACTTGTCTCCCAGAAACCTGTGATGAGACTTCTCCAGTCTGTCACTTCTTTCTGTGTGCTTTCTTACAGTTTATATGAGCTTTCCTCCCGTTCCCCCAAAGTGCACTCTGGAGTCTGAGCTGGGCAATTGCACGTTTGAGCACTTTCAGTCCTGCTGAGGGGGGGGATTTAATCCCTAACTGTGGCTCTGTGTTATCAGGATTTATCAGTTTTTTGGGAATAAGTTAATTTAGCTTTTCTACTCTGCTGTTATCTTCCTTGGAGGCTCCCTTAGCCCTGTGATCAAGGACTCTTCAATGTGTTTTGTTATTAGTGCTGTGGCTTGGAAAATTCTTCTCCGTCTTTGGAGTACTTTGGCACAGTTGCAGACTTTAAATTTTAGTCTTGGTTTTTACGTTTTTGCTATCTGGACAGTGCTTCTCATTAGTCTCATTTTACTGTTAATCGTCTCCCTTTAAGCACACTTGCTTTTATTCTGATTTTTTTTTTCCCTTAAGCAATACATGTTTACTCTAATGACTTCTTCAAATGGTCTTCCCACCTCCTGGGTGTGTTTTTCCTTAAGGGCTTTTCCTTTTTAATTTTCTTTGAACAAGTGCCTGTGTGTTTAGGCAGTACCCTCTTCAAGCTAAACCTACAGTAGCAGGTTTTCAAGGCTGCCCTCAAGATTTGTCAGTTTTAAGGTGCAAAGAGCCCTTGGCCATACACTTGAAATCGAATGTACTGGTTCCTGGATGCTGGTCAGGATGTGCTGAAGAGGCTTTTGTGTCAAAGGTCATAAATTACTGCTGGAGGGAGCAGTAACTTTCCATTTTAAATGTAAACATGTTCCCTCCTGTCAGTGATCCCATCTGTATAGGGAGAGGGACACCTCCTGTTTGTGTTAGTGATGGATATAAGCAGAGACAGCCTGGCTTGTCTCCCTTAGGGTTTTGCTGTTGTTGGCCTGTTCTGGGTGAGTGGAGGATGGAATAACTCTAACACTATAATGTCTGGGCATGGGACTGCAATCCTAACAATATCAACTATTTGTTGATACAGTTATTTTGGTTGAGCTCTTTGGTAAGCTCTGCTTTGATGCTCAGCTCCTCCACCTGCACAGCCTGCTCTCATTCCTGTTGGATTTGTACCCACTCATTACCATGTTCTGCTGCTTATCTTCCCCCCACCAGGTTTCCAAGGTGCTGGTTATGTTAATAGCCCCATCTGAAACCAGGGCACTGCTGTTCACTCACCTGGCCTTTTAGATTTGCCTGGACAGAAATGCACACATGGTGTCCTGTCCTGTTCCCTCTCTGCAGCTGCCCTGCAGCTGCTGTTCTCCCCCTGACTGTTTTTGGCTTCTCTCCTATGCTTTTCTTCAAGAATACTAAATTTTCATGACTTCCCTACTGGAGACTGCATTTTCCCAAGCTACATGTCTTGTCAAACTGTTGGCTTTCCCACAATATTTAGTTTAAAAGACCTTCTTTATGTGCCAGTAGCCTTGGTCTGTTTTTATTTGGATTTAATATTTGTATCTTTACTGTGCACGTCCTACCTATTCAAGCCTGTCCTCAAGGTGCTCCACTCTGCACCTTGGGATGACCCTGGATTTCATTATAGGGCACTTGGGGAAGCATTTCTGAGCATTTTATTGAGTTGGTCCTGGCCCTAAGCTGAATCTCGCCTTCAAGATTGTTCTCTCCATCCTGCATTGGTGGTGACCCCACAGACCTCACCAGGAGCTGTTCCCCAGCTCAGAGAAGTGAGAGGTGAGAGATCACATCATCAGCATTCAGCACACAGCTGATGTTTTGTTATTGTTCCCATTGCGCTGTGTAGGATGTTTGGAAAAGGCCTTTGGATGCCCACTAAATGGGGAAAGACTGAATAAATTATTCCCTTGGACAGTGCCATAATCATGTGTACATTCTTAGACTTGTTTCTTTTTATACAATTTTTGCACCTTTTGAGGGGTCCCACAAATCTCTAGGCCTGTCTTCCATCCCTGAGCAGGATTTCACTGTTTGTCCTGTTGCTCAGTGGAAGGTAAATTCGTGTCCTGTTACTTAGGGATTCAAAATCCTCTCCATTACATTCTTGACACAAATTCATGATCCCTTGTGTAGAATGTGCTGTCATTTCTGGGTAATTCCACTAAATCACATCGTCTAAGCATCCCACACAAGGCTGAAACGTAGCCCCATGGAATGAAAGTGTTTATTTTTGTGTGTGTCTGGGATGTTGCAGTGATTTGCATCATTTAAGTGAGGTATTTTGGGTTTATGTGAAATGTGCAATATAGAAAAGCTCAAGAATGAAGCAAAACATCTTATTTTGGCTGAAAAAAAATTTAATTCCCCTCAAATCTTTGGGTTTTTCTGTTTTTTTTGGGTTTTTTTTTTTTCCTCTCTGGAGCTGATAATGAACAGAAAGTGAATCTTAGCACCACTATAGCCATGGTTCAGTGTATACATGTTTGCTTAGGAGAAAATATTAGAACAGAGGTTGCCCAGGCTTTTTAGTAAGTATGAGAGACTTATTATTTGTTTGTTATTCATTAAATCTCCAGCCAGAAGATATGGTAATTATCTTAGATGTCAGTCTAATCTGCAAGAGGGCATCTTCAAAAGCATGTGGGAAAAGAGCACATGAATATGGTACTTTTTTATTCATTATTTGATGCCATGTCTTGAAAACAAATAATAAATTCCATTTAACTCCTTGCTTTTGTAAACCTGGTGATGGGTGTAGCACATGGGGTGGGTTTTAAAGTTGCAGCCAGAGGATTCCTTAGAATTCGATCTTATTTTACTCAGAGAAGTGATTTTTTTTTAATTTTTTTTTTCCCTCCTTTTTGAACCTCCTCTTTCAGCTTGTTGATTTCTTTGGTGCTGCCCAGGGAAGGTGCAATTCCCGAAAAGAGAACCAAACCAAAACCCAACCAAACTTCAGTAACTGTATTATTGCACAACTGATGGAAACTGCTTTTCTTTGTTGCTGCTCATGAACCATGGAACTGCTGCCCAGAGATTACCAGACTCAGTTTTGGAGCAGAAAGCCACTGGATAAAATGGTCTTGGCACAACCTTCAGGCTAGACTGAAAATTTGTGGGTGACACGGGGTGCCCTGGGCAGACCAGGCACCGTTAAATGGTCACCCCTTGTTTCCAGCCTGGCATCACCTTTGGATCCTGTTATTCCTCTGCCAGATGGAGGAGCCCATTAGCTGTGATAGGCCAATCAAACAGCTCCTAATTGATCTAGTGATGTGGTTACTGGTGATGACAAGCAGATGAACTTGATGACCCAGGAGGTCCTTTCCACTTGTGTGCTCCATGGAGGCAGTGCTGAGGCCAGAGTGAATCACGAGTGTTTCTGTCCCACAGCTCTGGAACCAGGCTCTGTGGCATCTCCAGCTGTGCTTGGCAAGGCAAAGAGTGTCCCCTGAAGTCAGCACTCCAGCCAACAGCACGTGGTCTACATGTGTACATGAAGGATGCAAGACAAAAATGGCATTTGGGCCCTGGGTGTTGTTTGCTGTGTCTAATCCTGAGCCAGTGATGGGAGGACAGACCTGGGCAGGCACTAACTCAGCCAAGGATGAACCTCTGCAGTGAGGGCAGCTGGGTGGTAGGACAGGCAGCAGCAGGGATCGAGTCAACATGCAATATATTTAGAAAAAAAAAATGGCTCTGCAAGCACAGACCTACCTTGCTACAAGCAAGGACTGATGGAAATGAAAGGGGGATTCCTGAGGCAGCAGCTTGGTCTCTGCTCCCCAGCCCCAGGGCTGTCTGTCACTAGCTCAGTGCTGCAAAGGGGAGGTCTCTCTTTTTTTTTCTTTTTTCTTTTTTTTTTTTCATGCTGTATGTGCAGTGTGCTCCCATTTGTACAGATGTGCTCATGTACAACAGCTGGTGTGTAGCATCCTCAGCTCCCTAAGATGCTACAAATACAAGCTTTATGTAAATTTCCTCAATCCTATCCAGAAGGCTCTGTTCCTGCAGCTGAAATGTTGGATTATAGCTTTATTTTCAGTTGGGAAACAAAGGGTAAATGCAATCCCATCCCTGGAAGGGATCACAGACTTGCAGATTGCAATGGTCCACCAGGAAAGGCTGTTTTGTGGTTCTTGTAGCATTATGGACAAACACCTGGAATATGTTCAGCTAAAACACGAGATGTTTTGGGACAAAGGGAACATCAAAAGGAGCTGAGCACCCCTGCTGCCTATTTGAAATTTTATTGGTTTGACCCTTCTGCCAACCCTTTTCTGCTGTTGAAAAGGGCTGGACCATGATCTAGATGTTCCTTAAAAAAATTGAAATAGCAAGGATTCAGGTCTTTCCTGCCTTTGTTTCAGATCTGGGGTGCTGTTGCCTGCCATGTGTCACTCCTGGTAGCCAGTTTCCAAGTCAGTCAGTGCTGGTGACCAGTTGGTTCCCACTGGTCATCAGTAATTTGTTAGCTGATCTCCACCATTATCCTGGTGATTCAGCTGCTATGGGAAATGGGATGTTTATTGGGTTGGATGTGGGTGCACAGGCTACTGTGCTGTGGGAAATTGCTTTTAAATGCAAGCAAAAAGCCAGAGGCAGTTAAATATAACAGGGTAAACCTTGGGGCTTCCCAGGGTGAGCGCATTCCTGCTGCAGGGATAAGAGCTCTGTGTCACAAGTGTCATGTTTGTGTGCAGGGGAAGCTGTCCTGGCTGGAATCTGTCATGGTGTCCTTGTGCTGCTGCCAGAAAGGGCCTGGCAAATGCTCCCTCATGAGCACAGGGATTATTAGCTCAGTAGTGAGTGTACCAGCTGAAAATCAGGCACAAACCTGCAGTAATTTGGTGGCTGCAGACACCCAAACCTGCAGTAATTTGGTGGCTGCAGACACATCCTCTGGGGTGTTTGACTGCAGCGCAGGGGAGCAGATTCCAGGTTCATGTTTGCATGGAACTTGGGTTCTGGTGTGTGAGTGAGGACTGAATGGAGATGCTTTAAGTGCATTAGACCTCGAGTGACTCCCCAAAAATACTGATGCATTTCTGGTGGTTTCTCTCTGGCAGCATCAAGGGCTGTGCCATTATCTTTGATAAGGCTGAACTGTTCCTTCAGCAGCCAGAGTGATGCTATTGAATGTACTGATGCTGCTTGGCAAAATGCGTCCCATCCTCAAAAAAATGTTTAAAGCTTTTCCCATATTGTCTAAAGGAACAATTGTCCTCTTTCCCAGGTACTGCTGCATCACCAGCAAACTGGAGAAAGGTTGTACAGTGACTGAAAAGTGATAGTTTTGGGTGCCTTGAACAGATTATGCAGCTTTCAAATTAAAAATGGGGAGTTTGTACCAAATGGAAATATTTTAGTTCTATGCTCTCCCCTAAATTTGGGAGATATGGAAGGAGACACAGACCACCATAGAATGATTTGGATTAGAAAGGACCTTAAATATAGTTATAATCCACATCCAACCCCCTGCCATGGGCAGGGATACCTTTCACTATCCCAGGTTGCTCCAAGCCCCTTCCAGCCTGGCCTTGGACACTTCCAGGGATCCAGGGCAGCCACAGCTCCTCTGGGCAACTCTGCCTTGTCCCTCTTATAGTGAACTTTCTTCCTAATATCTAATCCAAACCTGCTCTCTTTCAGTGTAAAGCTATTCCTCCTTTGTCCTGTCATGCATGCCCTTATAAAATGTCTCTCTCCAGCTTTCTTACAGCCCTCCTCCAGGTAATGGAAAATCTAATGTATGGAAAATCCATACTTCTCATGCAAAGATATCCAACTTTCAGTTGCAGTTGCCAATTTTTTCTGTGTGAGCAAAGCTGATCTTTTTCTTTGGAAACTCTCCCTTTTGGCTGCAGTTCCAGTCATAATCCATGGCAGGAGATGCCTCAAGTAATGACACTGTGGTTTTCTGTCGCATATAGGTCCTGAAATGCCTAATTTTCAGTTACCGTCTACAGTGCAAGGAAATTTGGGATCTCCTCTTGCTGTGGCTCTTCTGGAGGAGTAGTTGGAGCTTTGGGGGATCCCATGGGTGGCTCAAGGCACCTGCCACGGGGCTGGCAGTGGGATGGGGCAGAGATCAGAGTTTCACAGAGCAATTAGGAGAGTGGGGCGTGGTGATACTTCAATCTGAGAGCAACCACCACCCACACCGGGCATGTTTTTGGCCTCCTGCTATCACTGCAGCCATGGGTGCTGGCACTTAGGCCACCACACCCCTCGGCCAATTCCGGCCCTATGGAGCCTTTGCTGCTGATAAAACATAAATAATAATTTTGCAGAGGGGAAAACACTGTTCTTGTGGCTTGCTGTTCAGGTGGGGGTGGTGGGCATGAGGGTTGTTGGGGGGCATGGGAGGGCTCAGCCCTCACTGAGGGGGGCAGGTTGTTGGTACCACTCACTAGAGCAGCATCCAGTGCCTGCACAGGATGGGGCAGAGTTACACAAGTGCAACCTTCTGAGCTCTCCAGGCAATCCCTTCTCTGTCCACAAGCAAATGATCTCAGGACAGATTTTTCTTCCTCTGTTGAAATTCTGCTGTTTCAGTAGCCTAGTGACAGTCATTGTCTTGCCTTTCCATGTGTGAGTTGAATCCGGAGTCAGAAAAATTTCTACTTTGTTCCCAGACAGTAGGGCTGTGTTGTTTGGCACGATGACTCTGCCCTTTCAGCCGGTGTGCTGGGCTTTGCTTTTTGCTGTGGTCCCGCCTGGTGCTCAGCAGAGGCTGGAGAATACCCACAGTGAATCCTGGCAGTTGTGCAACACTACACACGAAGTAAAACTCCTTTCTAACCCCTGCAGGCGATCAGTTTACACCCTGAATGATGAGATTTTGATTACCCTTATCTAAGCTACAAATACTGTAAGGGAGGTGAAATGAGCTGGCTCTGGGAAGGGCTATCACGGCGCAGATCTTGGTGGCCTTCTGTGGCTCCAAGTGCTTGGCAGCTCCAGGGGATGTCGTGGTGCTTTGCCACGGGAAGTCTTTTCAGTGTGCAGATGTTACTTGCTGAGGCCTTGTAGATCAAACCCCAACTCCTGCCATCTCCAGCCTGGCAATTTTCAATGAGCAAAAACCGCCCAGGAGAGTGTTGACAGCAGGAATGGCAGCTGCTTCCTCAGAGTCGGCAGGGAGAGCCTGCTGCCTCAATGCTGGATCTCCCTCTGAATGCAGAGACCAGTTCCAGCATCCCCAGCCCCACATGGCATCACTTGCAGCTTGGGGAGCAGCTTTGCTCTCCCAGCGAGTGCAGTTTCCCAGGGCAGCTTTATTCTTCTGTGAACAAAAGTTGTTGAGCTGCAGGGAGGCTCCTGGCTGGAAGGTGGGTCCTTTCCACAGCCAGACTGAGGGGTGGAATGAGACTGGATTGTGTGTTCAACACTTGGATGCATCTCTCCTCTGGGTTCCCCTGTATTAAATTTCACATTCAGAAGAAAAGTACATTTTAAAAAATTCAATCCAGCTTGAAGTCAGAGCTGCTTGTACTCCTCAGCCTTATTGGAGGGAAGGAGGATTGATAAGCTAATCAGTTTTCAAGGTCAGGAGAGATCAATAGGACCAGTCAGTGTGGTGTGCTGTGCAAATCAGACCCCAGACACAGCAGTGGTTCCTGAAGCAGGCCTGCCTGGGAGATGGCAGAGTTGCTTTTCCTCATGGGAGGATCTCTTGCACCGTAGGGATGAGCTTCAACATAAGACCAGGGATGAATAGACTGAATTAGGTGTGACCCAGAGGATAATGCAGCATATTCTGCATCTTAATGTATCCATCTGTGAAATGCAAATAATAATAGGGGAACCCTGTAGGGATTCATTAGTCCTTTGAAGATGGCATGTGTTACGTGCTATTATTGTGATCTTCCGAAGTTGGCCTCATCCCTGCCTTTTGGACCTACACCTCTCACTGTTGCTCACTTCCTGATTCATTTCCCCCTCCTCCCTGGCACTGTCAAGCCAAATCAGCAGTGGCAAAGACCTGTCCAGGCCAGTCAGCCACATGTCATGGTGCCTCATGGCCTGGGAAGGGCTGCAAAGATGAGGCTCATGCTCTGGTTCCAGCACAGGGGGGCTGGAAGCTGCTGCCATGGCATTGCAGGTGTGACAAGGACAGCCAGGAGCTTTCTGTGCTGGAGGATGTCCAAGGGGCATGTGGTCAGTCCATAACCCAAGATGCTTTTTGTGGCTTTCAAATCAGAGTTAAAAAGGTGGATTTGGGTGGGAAAGGAAATCTGGTGGCAGGGAGGGTGTGTCTCATGAGACACTGGGTCCAGAGGAGGTTGCAGCAGATGCTGGATTTAGGGGAATCTCAGTGCACAGAAATTTGCAAAGTAATTATTCTAAATTAAGTTTATCCACTTTGTCTCCTTTTGATAGAGTAAGTTCACTTGACACAGACTTTTTTTTTTTTTTCTCTTTGAGTATTTTTTATTCTTCAGTAAGGGCTTGCTGTGCTCTGGATGTGATTCTGAAATGTGTTTTACTGAGGCTTTGTGGATGCATAGCATTCACTGACTGCATAGCATTGAGTCTCAGAAGGGGATGGAATTGGGAAATTCCCATCCTTCTTGTCCTGGCTTCCAGCAATTCCTCCTCCTTGGTGAGCTGCAGAGGAGTAGTGCTCCAGGATGGAGGGAGTTAATACCTGCAGCATTTTCAGGGATGCAGCCAGGAGCTGTGACCAGCCAGCAGCTGGGCTGCATGCCCAACACCACACTGGGAGCTCAGCAGCCTCTGGGGAAAGACTTTTTACTGTGTCAGACTGCTGGAGCTCTGCTTTGGGCTCAGGAAACTTTCCTGGCTGAGGGGAAGGGACTGTGGTGGCCTTGGGTACCTGCAGTGACAGTGGGATTGCAGGATGACCAAGACTGGTTTCCCTGGAGGTCTGGGCAACAGCAGAGGGCACAAATGGGAGCTCTGGGACATGTGGCTATTGCAGCCCAGAAACTCAAACTCACTTCCATCAGCTTAGGGTTCACTGGCTTCTTGGCTGATCAGCACCTGGATTTTGGTCTTGGAAGGGCAGGCAAAGCTTTGTTCAGCATCATAAATCTTGTTCTTGCATGAACCTCCTAAGCTCTGCTGAGGTGGGTGAGACTTGTAGTTCCTTTTGCAGCACAGTCTAGCCCAGGATGGGTGCATAAATGAGTATCTTAAACAGGAAACCATCCTGTGTCTCTGAAGTCCCTCCTTTTGGAATGCCTCACTCTGGAGTTATAAGAGGGTAGGTTTGGGTTGGGTATTAGGAAGAAAGTCTTCCCTGTGAGGGTGGACAGGCCTTGGCACAGGTTGCCCAGAGAAGCTGTGGCTGCCCCTGGATCCCTGGAAGTGTCCAAGGCCAGACTGGGAGAGGCTTGGAGCAACCTGGGATAGTGGAAGATGTCCCTGCCCATGGAAGGGGATTGGAATGAGATGAACTTTGAGGTCCCTTCCAACCCAAATCATTCTGAGATTCTATGAACTCATGAAACCACTGAAGTTGAGACCTCTGGATTCAGCTTTGGCTGTGAAGCAAAACACCATTTCCTCTGTGCTTCCTTTGTTAAATATGCCAAACAGCTCTGTCTCTTCCCTTTTCTCCCTGAGGATCTCTGGGTTGCAGAGGGACATAGTGGTCAGCTGGAAAAGAAAGCAGTTTCAATATTTTATAGAGTTAGGCATGGAGCAGTGGTGCTGATGGGATTCCTCAGAAGAAGGGAGATGGTGGGAGGTAAAAATTGCATTAATCAGGACAGAAAAGTACATCTGGTGGGAATATAGGCATGTCTGAAATTTTATGGGGGCTATTGGTGCTGTAAAAGAGACTGGCACTGCTGCCAGGGAAAAAGTGGGTGAAACGTGGGCTGCAGATCCTCATCAGGGCTTTTTGTCCCACTGTGTGGTGGCTTTGGAGCCTGACCCAAAACGCTGCCTTGCTCTGGGGTGAGAATGGGACAAAACAGCTCGTGTCCTCAAGCATTTAGGGCAACTTCAGAGCTGCTTGGGCTGGAGGCTGGCATTCAAACGGTGAAGAGCTACCAAAGCACAGATGGTTTAACAGAACCCACAAATACAACCAAAAAAATCCTCAAGCAAACCCTCCTTCCACTGCCTTAAAAAAAAATCCCAAACCAAAACACCCTAAAAAACACTAAACCAAACACCCCCACCATTACCATCCCAACCAATTATACTGCCAGAAAGCTTTTCC
Source organism: Buphagus erythrorhynchus (assembly GCA_013400855.1). Lineage (NCBI taxonomy): Eukaryota > Metazoa > Chordata > Aves > Passeriformes > Sturnidae > Buphagus > Buphagus erythrorhynchus. Next base: position 15,462 of record VZTT01023536.1, read on the forward strand.
CTAGTAAAAATATCCCCAAGTGATGCTAAACTCATTAGGAGGGAGGTGATCCTGCCTGCAAAACAGTGCCATGGCACTAATGGGAAGAAAAACAACTTCCTGAGTGGACAAGGCATCTCAATTATTTTTCTCTGTCTATAGATATATTTCTGTGCAAGCACAGGCTGTGAGGGAATGAAATATGGGAACATTAGAAGAGGGGAGAATGGCCATAGGAAAAGGACTTCATCACTAATTAGGGGTATGAATCATTTGGCTGCTTCCCTTCCCATTCTCCTTGGGGCCCTGGAGAGGGAAGAGGTGAATGCCCACCTTGGCTGTGTCCTGCCTGCCACACTGCTGGCCCAGATTTTTGGGTTTTTATTTGCCTAGGGGTTCCCTAAATTTCACGTTATGCTTCTATTTTCTCCTGCATTTTCCTAGTTACTCCTTCATGATTATTTTTATCCTGATTCCTGTTTTCATAGCAGAATGTGGTGAAAAATAGACCCAGTGAGAGCTATCCTACCAGGCACAGCATCATTATATGCTGTTTACTTTCCAAATTTTTTAACTGAGACATGAACAAAAGGTACCTTTGCACTATCTCTTCTTGCCCTTATCTGCCTTCTCAGTGGCATTTTGCTCTCCAGCTGTTTGGCATATACTTGTAAATTAAGAATACCTACATGCTGTGCTAAAAATATATTAATAAAGCATCAGGATCATCTCTCTTCCAGATCCAATCCTGTGGGATATAAATTCCCGTGGAAATGAATGAGCTGTCTGGATTCCAGTGCAGGATTGAGACTTCATGCTGTAGATGGATCAATATGGTGTAAATCGATCAATACAGGCAATCAAGTGAGTCAGACAAGGCTTATGCTTAATACACTCCTGCTGTCATCCCTCATTGTGCTCAGGTTTGTGTAACTTAAAATCCTCCAAACCATAATGCTTTGCTGGGTCCTCTCCACCCCTTCACATTTCATACCATTGCTGGGTTTTTTTAGGAGGTTGTAGTTTTGCAGTGGTAATTAGGCTGGGGCTCCTTTTTATTTTTTCCCCCTCTTGAGTTTTGTTACTGAATGTGGATCTGGTTTTGGTATCAAGCTGTGTTTGGGCCATTCTGAGCTTCTCCCACGTGTTGGTGTGGGTGGGACAGGGGGCTGCAGTGGTGGCAGTGTGGGAGGGATGGGGTGGTCACAAGGCCAGGTGGGGTCAGGACCTGTCTCTCCCTCTCCTTTTCCTTGTCACCCTGCACTGCCAGGCTGGGAGCTGATCTCACCTGGCCAGTCTGACCTGATTTGGCACCTACTCTGCTTTCTTCAGGAACAGGGCAGTCAGCCAGCTGTCTTAACTCAGGGAATTGTTTCTTTTCTCTGTAGGAATAGAACTTTTGGAGGAAAATAAAATTTTAAGAACAAAACCCTTTATAAAAATGTGCTTCCCCTTCCCAAACCCTCCCACCTCATGGCTGACTCATGGGCAAGACACTTCAGCAACAAATAGCATCATTTGTTGTTGTTGTTTTTTTTTTTTTTTTTGTCCTTCAGATAGATTTTCAAGCTCTAACCACTTTTAAACTACCATACACTTTTTTTTTTCGTATTCTCTTCCAATTCTCCCAAGGATTTACTGACACATGCTCTGTCAGCTTAGTTTTCCTCTCTTCCTGTTGGCCTCCCCTCCAATTCCACGCCCAAATACGCATACAGAAATTATCTCATGATTCAGGACAATGCACGGCTCTTCAGATCTGCCATGAGCCATCTGCATGACCTTGGGCATTTTGCTACTGTATTGCAAACTCTCCACTGTGAACCTGCACGTGATTTTTGTTTTGAGTTGAGAAGAAATGTTAGGGGTGACCACACTCCAAATTCGGGCTGTGCTGGCTTGGCTTTGGCTCCAGTTGTGAGCACGAGCGACTGTTCTGATCTGAGAACGGCAATTTATTACAAGGATTTATACTGAGCTCTGCTGGCCTGTCTGGCCAGGCACATGTGTCATGCAGAAGTGTGTTTTCTTCCTCAGATGGTGCTGATCTCCCTCTCTGCACAGCCACAGCCTGTGCTCGAGCCCCTCATTGCTCTGGTTTGCTTGACTGACTCATTTATCCACCCCTTTCAAACCTTGCAAATGACTTTTCTCTCCAAAGTCTTCTCTTTTCACTGGAGACAAGGCACACAGCTTCTTCCCACGTAAATCACATTCCAAAACTTTGATGTCATGTTTATTTTCCTCTCTTGTGACTCCTGAGAAAACCTGCACAGGATGATTACTTTCATCTTATCTCTTCTTTGGGAAAGACCAGAGCAGGGCTGCTTTGCTGGACCCTTTAGCATCAACACACCTCAAAGAGCAGCATCTATAATGATCTGCCAGGTCCCACCTGGGATGAAGAAAGGTTTTCACTAATAACACTGCATTTTATTTATTTATTTTTTCTCAAGACAACAGGGAGAAACCGACAAAAGATGAGGATTTGTCAGTATGGTTTTGTCATTAACACATAATATGAGATACTGTAGCATCAAACCCAAAGAGTTTCACCAAAGCCTCAAATGTGATGTTTTTCAATGTTTCCTGAGTGTTTACTCTTTAGGTTCATACTGAGGTGCTTTAATAAAAGCAGACTGACTTCCAGATGTTTGAGTGACCTGGCCTTTCTGTTGTATCTTCCAAGTTATTAAAATAAAACCCTTTCAGCTATTTTGTTAAGATGTGAAAGGGTATTTGTGGTGTGGTGGCTGAAGTCCCGCTGTTTTATGAACCACCCTGAGGATGGTGAGAATCCCTCTGGCTGTGTGGGGCATCTGAAGTGATCTATTTATAATTTTCCTACCTTGACAAAATGCAGGGAGTGACTCAAATATGTCCCATCCTTATGGAAATTAATTGTGTTAATGGGATCATTAGAATTTAGAGTAGTGTCAACAAACTGGTTTTTGCAGCTAATGATGGTTCTTGGGGAGGTTATGTCATAAGGAAGGCGGAGAACCTGGTCATCTATATATATGTGATCAGCCCTGAGCCCTTTCTTTGGGTTTCATTGAGCAATGCTCTAGTAGAGTCAACGTAGGCAAACAGCTGCCACCACCCTCACCATGAAAATAGAAGGTGCCTCGGTGGTCCTTGCTCTGGCATTTTTCTGCTTCTTCTCAGGTTAGTAACTTGTGATGCTCTCTGTGCTGGAATCTGGGACTGGCAGAGGATGCAGCCTGGGAGTGCCCATAAAGACAGAGAGAGAGAGGATTGAAGAGCCCTTGTATTTTAAAAAGCATGGTGGTATAGAAGAATACCACCATTTTTTTGGCTGTACTACATGTATTGGTTTGATATAATGTGTCTTGTTAACTACTTTCTTTTTCATGTAGAAATAGTGACATTTTATTGGTAGATGAAAGTATCTATTTCTAATAGAATTAACAGTTTAAGAAAAAAAAACAAAAAAGCCA
>VZTT01023541.1:0-13773 GCA_013400855.1 Buphagus erythrorhynchus
CTGAGCACCATTGTATGCATCTGTCTTGATCCGTGGACTTTCCTGTGTCAAGATTTCATAAGAGCTCTTTGACTCAACTGTCTTCTATTATTGCAGATTGCAGTTTCTCTCCTTAAAAGCCCTGTCTGCATATATTGGCTTGGGAGACCTTATTTTTGCTGCAGGTCACAAAGATGATACTGAGCAGTTCTGCCTATTTTGCATTTGCCTATTTGTACCACCTGTCCCATTTAGAAGTGGGCCCTTGCTTATTTTATTTTATTTTATTCTATTTTNTGCATAGAGGTAAGCACTGCTGGCACAGAAACTCAGCATGTTAATCTAAGAACAATGTTGTTGGACTATTGCGTTTCTACAGAAATTTGTGTCAGCTTACTTCACCAGCGAAGGAAAATATAACAAAATACAGGATCTTGCCTATCAGTGTCCTGAAAAGCCAAAGCCTGACCTCCTGAATTCTAGGGCCTGGTACACATTCCCCTCAGTCTTGAACTCCCTTTTTTCTAGGTAACCAATTAGCATAAGTTTAATACAATTATTTATGTTGAGATGTGTGCAGAAACACAATTTATCATGTTCTATATAGATTTTCACTTTTACTTCTTGATTCAAATTGTGTTTGGACTGGATTCAGGGAAAGCTGAGCCTAGGAAGGACCATGAGGTTTAAGCATCAGGTTCCACATATGACTTATTTACATTGTACAAGGGTACAGGGTACTGGGATAGCCTCCTGGTGCCTTAAAAACACCCTTTGTGAGCATATTCCTTAACTCTGACTGCATTCCCTCTTTGGTTCAATATTAGCACCACATGGTGTCATTTACAGTTTCTGCAAGGTATTTGCCTTTAAATCATACCAGCTGCACAGCTATAAATTAATTAGATGTGAGGCAGGAGAGGATCAAATCAATGAAACACAATGCCATCACAACTGGTGGTGTCTACATTTCAGAAAGTCTGTTTTTTCCTGGTGAGGCTGAATCCATCCAGAATCGCTCACTGTTTCACTGCTTTAGTGATTTTTCTTCTTACCTTTCTAAAGAGCTTTAAATAAATTTCTGTAGTTCACCATAGTTGGGGTATCATGGACTTTATTCTCCCTAACTTAAAGTTATCCCTTGTGAGGATTTTTAAGAGTTTTAAATTCAGCATCCTCTAAATAAATCCAGGCAAATAACCCAAAGAAAGCAAAGACAACAATGTTGGGGTCTCAGAACTCTTGTGGTCTTACAGCATTGTATCATCTCACAGCATTTCAAAGTGTTCAAACAAGATTTCAGTCCAACTAAAAAATCACTTGGTTTTCAGGAACCAAAGCTCTAGGGTTTTTCATCTCAACTCTTTAAATCCTTAAAGGCTTTAGATTTGGCAACTCCTTCTCTTCTGATGGACCTTATTACTAGAAAATTCAGGGTCAGAATCTGAGATGACTTTTTCTCATTTTGAATAACTTTATCTGCTTATTTGTTCATTACAATTACTTTTTTTTTTAATTCTGAGGACATCAAGGAACTGCAGAAGTGTTACTCCTTTGGTCTTTCATTACATGAAGCTTGCCAAGAGGTCATTAAAGCATTTCAAATAAATAAATGTATCATTAGAGTTATCAGCATGTGTCCCTTGATGCTCTAGCAGCTCCTGTAGCCTTTTCATCGGATAGGAATAAATACTTTGAGAACTGTTGTATAAGGAGCTGCTCAAAAAAGACAGATAAATGACCTTTAAGACAAGCTAAGTGGTTTATTTGGGTTTTTGTGGTTTTTTGTTTGTTTGTTTTTGATTAAAGAATTAAAACCTGTAAAATAAACAGGAATTCCAGTCTCCAGAATGTAAAGCCATGAAGAAGGAAAATATATGGACCTCTCCCTATGGATCCCTATAGATCAAGCAGGAATTGTTCTATGCTGATCCTCTGCTTTGACTTTACTTTATAAACACCAATTCCCTTCAGAGCTTGCTTCCATTCCACAGTGCTCCTGATTGATGGATCTGTTCCTGACTGGATGGGCCAGAAGAGGAAGAACCAAAAAGCACAATTTCAAGCTGCAAATGAAGGACCATGAGGTTGGTTTGGGAAAGGAAAACCTTTGCTAGTGATCTGAAAGATATGAGTAAGTCTGAAGAGAAATTATTATTAAAGAAATCTACAGAGATTTCTCTACAGTCTTGGGGTGGAATTCAGATAAGAAGCATTAAGTTCAAGAAAAAAGATAATTCCTAAAGGTGAGATCTATCAGATTGTGGAACAATCTCCTGCTAAAAGTAGTGACAGTTTGAGTTACATCATTCAAATGCTTCACATGGTATCCTATTACACTGTCAAGAGAAAAAAAAATTCCATTAAAAAAATTGCTGCTATATATGTGTGTCAAACACTCTACATTTAAAAAAGCAAAAGACAATATTCATTTTTGCACTTGTTCTATGTTTCTTATTATTATTTTCTTACTATTGGGAACACTTGTATTGCTTTTTGCATGTTTATTTGTTTTGTTTTGTTTTTATGCAGGTGGCAGAATAGGAGAATGCAGAGTGTTCATAATGTGGAGTTTCACAGGTGTTTTTTTCATCCTTCAGAGAGTAAAGATCAGAATAAAATTGTCTTCAGCAATTTAAATGTTTTATTTTTCCTGAATGGAAGAACATCTTAAGTGCTGACGTGTAATTTGGTGCAGAATATGCACTGTTACATAGCCAGGAATATATTTCTCAAGGACCTGTTCTCCTCTTATGGCAGACAGAAGGACACTAATGACAACAGAAATTACACATCTGCCATAGGAAACTGATGATGGTTCTTGCCCTGATATGGCCATTTTGCTACACTGGTATTTCAAACACTCCGTATCTTTTACTAACCACAGGATATTTCATAAACACGATTCTTACTCACCAAAAATATACACATATGGAAACACAGACATTTAACATTGTTGCATACCAATGTCTAGACTTTAGTAGCATAATTCCTAAGGGAAAAATGCCTATGTGTATATATAAAAACACACATAATATAAAATTGGACTGAAAATCTACAGGCCCTTCAAAGCACAGACCTGTTTGAGCAGGGATGTGTCATTCCCAGTACACAGCCCCAGGACAGTTGAGGCCTTTGGTGAACCAGAATTGTTCCAGAGACAAAAAATCAAGCATAGCTCAGCTCCCTCTGCCAGCCTGGCTCCCCATGGCTGCTCAAGGGCCCTGGCAGCACTTGGGTGGTACCTGGTAGCCCAGGTAATTTCTCGCAGTAAATTTGGCAGCAGAGATATGTGAGGTGTTTTTTAACAGGCTACATTTTGTAGCCAAACCACTTAACTTGGCCCTTTGCCTGGACTAGTTAGTCCTGCAGAGAAGATGGGCAAACCAGTTCATAACACCATAATGCACCCAGCCTGCTCCTTGGACCTGAGCTGGCTGTGAAATGCTACCTGAGGCTTCTGTTCAGGGTGCAGCAATCACTGGATACTACTTAGTGATGTATCCAAAGTTATCAGCCCACAGAGGAGGGGGCAAATGAAATGAGCTAGTGGGAATGTACAAAAAGAAGTAAAAAACTAATTTCCTATTGTGTTTAGTCTCTCAAACATATCATTCTCTTTGAGTAGGTACCTCTTGATGGGACAACCCTATTTTCAAATCTTAGAGTTATATGAAGGCAAAGTAGTACAAGAAGTTCTATGAATACATACCATGGTCATGTAAATTATTTATCCCAGGAAATCACTAGAGCTATTTCAAAAATATCCATAGGTCATATATTTTCAGGTACACGAATCTTGCCTTAACACCATTGCTAGCTTTTCTTGGCTTAAAATGCTGCATTTTTTTTCAAGTTCACAGTGAAAACAGGCCAGAAAATGGAGGAAAAATATTGTAGAAATTGAATAAAAATCAGAAAACTCTTACAGCTAATTCACTTTCTACCAATGGAATTCAATTGTATTATAAGAGAATAGGCTGGGCATAAATGATTTTGAAGTCACAGTGAAGTCAATGATGAGCACAGAACAGAAAAGGTATCACTTTAAAGTCAAAAAACACAGTTAGCACCATAAGTACTAACTCTAGTTCTAAAATCATGTAAGGGAAGAGGCACTAAAAGTGTACTTCTAGGACATTAACTTAGCTTTATAAAATGCAAGCATCCAATGTGATAATGCTGGAAGAGAAACATGGAATTAGAGATGGCTGTAAATGCTAAAGTTGTCCTGCTCCAATCTTATTATCACAGCAATTCTTTGCTTTCCTTCTGCATTTGCCAGAACTATTTATTCCTTAAAAAAAAAAAAAAAAGAAAAAGAAAAAAGAAAAAAGCTGGAACTTGTAAGATTCTTTAGTTTAACTTAGAATGCTGGGTTGCTCAGCAATTTGTAAGAGCAAGGTGACTCACCACACAACAAAATTATTATTTCTTTTTGGTTATTCTGGTATCTGTACAGTATTTTAGAAATCCAACTACTCTACTAATTTGTCCATGTTTTTTAGCTGTGTGGATGAAACATCTTGCAAATATTGTCTAACACTTCCTAAATGCTTTCATGGTTTTACTGCTGCTACTTCAACTCAAAATGCAACAAATTGCTTGGAACAGTATTTAATCTGTTCACAGTCTTTAACTCTTTGCTTCAAAGAATATTCTTGTATCAGAGGATAAATCCTATGGCTCTCTAAAGGCTTCCCCAAAAACAAGGCTTTGTACCTCAAACAATAAGGTCTCATAGTTTCCCTTACTAGCACACATGCACACTATTTGAGTACCAACGTGTTGTGGTCTCCAAACTCAGAAGAAGACTGAAATGCCAAAAAATCTTTGGCACATCAGAGATTAGGGCTTTTCAGGGATCACCTTTGACTCAAGCTTTTGCATGAGTCATGTTTGGCACTACTCTGGTCCTGAGCAGAGGAAGTGTGGAGTAGCAGGAGAAACCTCACAGTGATCAAGGCAAGAACATTTATGTCCTGATTGCAAGTTTCCTTCCAAGGAGTGGGACAAAAAGAGACCACATCTGAAAACTGGCCCCAACTAACAATTATGGCTGACATTTTAAATTTAGTTGTTTTCTACTGCTTCATTCCTTTCTTAGAGAAAAGATACTGCCACCACTGTCTATTTCTACTGCGCTCAGATCCAACGTCCTGTTGTGCCAATTTATGCAAAGACAAAAAAAAAAAAAAANAAAAAAAAAAAAAAAAAAAAAAAAAAAAAAAAAAAAAAAAACCCAAAAAAAAAAAAAAAAAAAAAAAAAAAAAACAACAAACCAACCAAAAACCTCCTCCAACTTTAAAAGCTGGATCATGGATTCACAATAAACCACAGTTCAAAAGGTGTATGTTCAAACCCACAGATGATAATCTGTGTAAAGATATACGTAAATCTAGAAGGAAAAGCTCTGAAATATCCTGAATACCTATCAGAAAAGAAAACAAATAGAGGTATCTACCTCTCTCTACAGACTACAAGGGTGTATAAAGTGACTAACTGACTTACATGTCTAACTTTTGATGTGTAGATTAGGGCAGATAAATGCGCTCCATACTGTGAAAGAAAAAAGTGACTTAGAAGAATGGAGCAGAGTACAATCAAATATATGCATCATTATTTTTTATTACTATATAAGAAGAATTGTAAACACCATCTATATTCATCTCTCTCCAACCTGCCCACTGGTAAGTGATTTATGTTGACACATATTAGGAGACAAGATTTGTAAAAGAAGGCAACAGCTTTAATTCAATAGATCATAAAGTTGGGGTTTTTGCAGCTACAAGAGTGGGCCCAAGAAAAGTATTTTCATCATTAGAATACTTCCTCCTCTCATATCCCTAAGGATCAGAACTGTAGGAATATTACCACACAGAGAAGATGTATGATGGCAGAAAAATAATTTGACAAAGAAAATACTGGCTAGAGGGTCAGTTTTAGGAGATCCAAGTCTCAAGTTAGCTAAGGAAAAGAGTTATTTTTATAAAAAAAACAAATAGAAAATTATAAAATCAGAGTCATTACAAAATAACAGGTCAGGATAAACACCGATTACACAACCTTGTGAGAATGATTTGCATTCTAGCACATGCACAGAGTAAATTAGAGATTGAGGTGCTCTAAAACACAAACTCCTAAGAGGAATCATTGCATTTGCTGGTTCTCATCAAGTATTCAATCAGTGCAGAGTTCAAACCAAGCCAAGTCTTGACACAAAAATATATTGTTAGTCCATTACCGAAACGGCTCAAGTGAAGGTTGACCTTCTGGGAGTTGCACCTCCAGTCATCATGGCAATCTCAGCTGGAATCAGAGTTAACCAGACAAATCATAACATCCACTCTGAATAGTCATGCACCACTTCCCTATCTCTGCAACGAATGGAGCAATCCCTTCTGTATTCCTTCCTATGGGACACGTGAAAAAAATGCACTTCTGCATGCCCTTGTAACAACCTGCATTTGTTAGAACTGCAGAGTCCAATAAGCTTCAGTGCAGATGAAAAAGCCAATAAAAATACTGATTAAAGTGAAAGAAATGGCTTTGCCAGTAAAGCACAAGGAGAACCAGCACTTCAGTCCTTGTGTGCTGATTGCCACACGTCTGATAGAATCGTGCTTCATCATTGGCTTCTTTATTGTAAAACCATAGAGAAAGGATAAGAGAAAACAGCTGGGACTTTGATAGGAAATTTAATATGTAAGAAAAATTGGAGCACAAAATCAAAAATAGTGACATTCAGAAAAAAATCTCTGAACCTGTTTTAAAGGGGAAGGTATTGGTTGTAGGGTTTTTGGCTCCCAGTGCAAACTTAAAAGAAGAGGATAAATTAATCTGCTTTAGAACAGAAAGATGTTTGTCAAAAATGGAGATGACAATAAAAAAGTGCTTCAGCATTTCCTGGAGAAGGAGTGTATTGGGTTTGCATGGCCAGGTTTTGGTGGAGGGGGGCTACAGGGGTGGCTTCTTGAGAACCTGCTGGAAGCTTCCTCCCCATCCAGCAGAGTCAATCCCAGCCAGCTCCAGGATGGACACACCACTGGAAAAGGCTGAACCAATCAGAAATTGTGGTAATAACTGTGCTAACATATTTAAGAGGGGAAAAAATATTTACTAAGTTAATTACTAGGTGCACAGGTGTAATTGCAGCCAGAGAAGAGCAGAGTGAGAACATGTGAAAGGAGCAACTCTGCAGATGCCAAGGTCACTGGAGAAGGAGGGGCAGGAGGTGCTCCAGGTACCAGAGCTGAGGTTCCTCTGCAGCCTGTGGTGCAGACCATGGTGAGGCAGCCGTGCCCTGCAGTCCACAGAGGTCTCTGGGGATGCAGAGATCCACCTGCAGCCCATGGAGGAGACCATGGAGAGGAGGCTGTGACCCTGTGGGAGGCCTGTGCTGGAGCAGGGTCTTGGCAGGGACCTGCAGACCCATAGAGAGAGGAGCCCATGATGGTTTAATGGCAGGACTTGTGACCCTGTGGAGGACCCATGCCAGAGCAGGCTGTGCCTGAAGAACTGCACCCATGGAAGAGTGACCCACGTTGGAGCAGTTCATGCAGAACTGTCTCCTGTGGAAGGGACCCCACACTGGAGCACAGGCAGAAACAACTTGTGGTGAACTGACTGTAACCCTCATTCCCCAAACTGAGGGTTGGCAGGGGGAATGGAGAGCCCAGGGAGGAGGGAGGAGTGGGGAGAAGGTGTTTTTAAGATTTATTTTACTTCTCATTATTGTGCTCTGACTTTGTTAGAAATAAATTCAATTAATATACCCAAGCTGAGTCTGTTTTGCCTGTGATGGTGCATGGTGAGTGACCTCTCCCAGTCCTTATCTCAACCCATGAGCCCTTTGTTATATTATCTCTTCCCTGCCCTGGTCAGTGCCTGGCAAAGTCAGGTACCTGGAAAAGCAGACCAGTGATGGTGTGGGAATCACTTACAGGCACCAGAAGCAGCAGTGGTGGCTGTGCTCTGCTGGCTGTTGGTGGCCCATGGGACACCTCCATCACTAACATCTGGCTGCCATGTACCTGTTTTTCAGTGACAGTGCTGAGGAACAGCACTTTCTGCACTCTCCAATGGGTTATACAATTTTATGCTTCACCCCCCTACCTCACATCCTAGGGATGACATCCCCCAGAGAACACAAAAGCAGATAAATGTGGAAAAAGTTACTGTATGAGGTTTGGGAGAAGAGGTTTTTTCCACTAGTGTCAAGTTAAAAGAGGTTCCAGGTGAGAGGAAGCCAGCTGCAGCTGCCAGGATAAAAAGGCAGCTATTTGAACCTAATTTGATATTTTAATTCCAGTAGCCTAAAAGCTTTCAGTTAACTAAAGGCCAAGTGATTCTCAGCAGAAGAAAATTTAAAAAAAAAAAACTGTACAGAGAGAAGGACGCTTTTTAGTCCCTCTAAAGTGAAATGCTGTGAACCATACAATTCCAATTTCAACCTCCCACTTAAGTATTCATGTGGATATCCTTTGCACTGCAGTGGGAGTAAAGACACTCCCAAAGTCACAGTAATATAGCTCTGTTTCATGGCAATATACTTCAAAGGAATAGGTTTACAGATCTACTTACAGGTGCTTAGGTTAGATCTGAAAATGTGTGAGGCATCAAGGCTCATCTGACCTCACAGATTAAATATGATATGTCATTTCTACAATAATTTGCAAAACCTTCCCATGGATGCTCTCGTCCCCATAAATCTTGGGGTTAGCTAAGCAAAGAGGGAACAGAATTTCTGTTTGCCAGTGTCTCTGTAGCATATTTGATCATCAGGGGACTGCAAAGTCTTTCACAAAACCATTATAACAACAGCCAGCAATGCAAAAGAGGAGAACAAATATGGACACCTGAACTGAGGAAGCACTGTTTTTTTGTTTGTTTGTTTGTTTGTTTGTTTTTAATTTTATGACATCAGATCTATTAAAAATATATATTTGTGATCTAAGAGAATGAGGTTGGGAAAGATGGATAGAATAGGAAAGAAAGGTTCAGAATTAGCAACCTTGTAGTGTTATGTTCTATAGTTTATGACATTATTTGTCACAGGTAAGTAGAAGGTAAAAATGTTTACACAATCTAGAATTTAAAAATACTTCAAATATTTACTTTAACACTATGAAAAGTATTACTCTGTGACATTATTAATCCTCTTGAGACATGTTTTTAGGTATATGGAGAAGAAGGACATGGATTAGTCAAGAGGAATTCACCAAAATTAACACATGCCTGACCAACCTCATTGCCTTCTACAATAAAATAAATGGATTTGTGTATGTGCAAAAATGTGTTTCTCACTTTTAAGTGCAGCATCACCAATAAAGTGAACACACTTAGAAATAATAGGTATATTTGAATTGTTGGGCATGATTTATCTTCAGATTTCAGCATCTGTGAGATATTGTAGCAAGAAGCTCTGCTTCATGGCACCCATGTAGCAATCCAAAACTTTGATATATGTCACCAGTATGATGCTATTGCCAAAAAGTACATTTCATTCTGAAACACAAAATCCTTTTTATATTTTTCCTTTCATGAGCACTAATATCAAGGAACTGTGATGGTTGGACTGGATGATCCTGAAGGTCTCTTCCAAAATCGATGATTCTATGATTCAATGATTCTATGAATGTGAGTGGCTCCACTCCCCACGTAAGGCAGGCCCTCCTTTTCCCTGGGCTGTGCAAAACTGTAGGTGTTATCTCATCACTCTCCAAAATGTGATTTTGGATTGTATGAAACATATTATTCAATCATATATAGCCTTCAAGGATTGCAATTTCATCCTAGACAAGATATTAGTCATATATATGAGCCTGTTGTGTTAATCACCTCTTGGCTTGGCTGTTTTGGTTTCCTGGGTCTGAAACAGAATGTATGACACTGCTCTTTGAGAATTCCAATGGTATTCACCCACACATCAGCTTCTATGATATTATTTTAAATACAGAGTATTTATAGGATAAAAAAAGCAGTAATTGAAGGCATAGAATGGAATCACCAAGAAATACTGATTATTTTCCACTGTGAGGGTGAAGCAAAGCATCCACCATTTAAACATCTTTGTCTTCTGCAGAATAATATGGTGCAGAAGCCCTGACAGAAACACAAATGTTTAATTTACATAAATGTTAATTTACCCAGGGTAGATGGTATTCTCTTTTAGAGATATACAAGATAACAGAAATTAAGAAAAACAATTTCTATTCTACATTTGTCAAAATTCCTCACTATTACTGTAGCACATGCTGACCTTGTAAATTCTGAAAACTGTGAAGAGTTGCCTTGCTGAAGTAACAAGAGCTACAATATTGTGAAAATTAACTGAATGGAAGGAAAAAAAATTGGGTCAAACCATCAGAACGAGAATGCACTCTTTCTGGTGATAAGGAAAATAAAATTTAAAGGAACAAATGACTCTGACTTCCTGTCACTATTAATGAAATTTCATTTACCTTTTCTATTTAGCAGCTATCAGTCTTCATATATCAAATTTAATTTTGCACAGTTATACATTATTTTTCAGTTGTATCAAGAAATTAACCTCATGGATTGTAAAGCCAGATGGGACCACTATGAGCATCTAATCTGACCTCATAAAGCAAAGAACAGTTTTCTTGATTAAGTTCAAGCTGAGTGTGTGTGTGTATGTGCACATATACATATATATGCATATTTTTTAAATTAAGTGTCTGCAATTATAACAACTCAAATCCTAATCTAAACCCAAACTGCTTAAACCACTGGATTATGGATAAGAGCCATAAGGCTGACACTTCTTCCAAAAAATAAAAATGGGTTTCCTTTTCTATTTTTTGGTTATTTGATTGCCAGATTGGAAAGATGGTGTCACTTGCCTTTTAGCATTCAGCAAATGTATTTCAGTGTGGGAAAATAATCAACGTTTTAAAATTAAAATTCATCGTTACCTTTTACTTACAGCACCTGAATAATTGTTAAAAACAACTAATTACCTGCATACCAGAAAGCACATTTAATTAGCTGCTCATAAACAGAATACATTTCGAAAGCCCTCCAGGGGGATAGGTGTAGAAATTCCATTAACCAAAGTTGTGCGTGAATTTGAGCACTTCAAAAATATACTCTGGAGACCACTTTTATGCGTATTAGTTTTTCTCTTCAAAGTACTTTCCCCTCTTCCATGTGTGCATGAATGAGAAGTTCTGTCCACCTACAGGGGTATGGGGTTTTATGAATGAAGGAACCGTCGGACTTTTGCCTTTTGTAACTGAGGGAAACAACACTGATGTTGAGGGTCTTTTCTTTTATAGACTCAGGGAAAAGTTATGGAAATGGTATCAATAGAAGATGGGAAATTTATATGCAAGAAGTGAGTTTCATTCAGAGAGGGGCAGAGCTGGCAGTCACTGGGTGTCTGGCTTTGCCAGGCAGCTCTACCATGGAGCATGAGTCATTCAGAACCTTCTCTTCCTGTTTTGCTACAATATTAAGACAATAGCAGGACAGTGGAAAAACACAGCACCCTCCTCTTGCCCTAACAATATTACAGCTGCTGGGAGACACACACAGAGACACACACCCCTGCACTGTCCCTCACATGCATTCAATCCACCCAATTTTCTCTTCTCTCTAGCCTGAAACGAAGCTGCAGCCGACTTATTGAAGCAAACAAATGCATGGTCTCTTTCTCTTTTAAACTGAATGAGTTATCTGGGTTCCCTCTTGATGAAGTAATGTCAATCCTTGTCTAACATTTCTTTACTGCAGAAATTGTCACCTTCAAAATTAATGGTCCTTTTCAGAGAAGAGTGCCTATTGCAAAGCATTTATCTGATTGAGCTGGCAAAACTTTTCCCAAGAACCATCCTCCATCAGGAAACACTTTTTTCATTGAAATTGAAAGTTTAAATGAACATGTTGATTTTTATAGCATTTGACAGAAAAATTTTAATGCTTCAAATAAAACTGGAACATTGAGCTTTCTTACTTGATATTGTTGAGATGGTACAGTCTTGTTCTTTTGCATTTGTTTTAGAACTTAACTTCTAAATAATGCAATACTGTTTCCTATAATTCAATATTGTATTCTAATGTTCTGAGATTGGCAGGCTGAACTGTTTTGACACTGCAGAAATGGAAGTTTTAGTAACAGTTATATAGATGTCTAGAAATACGTTTACTTCAAAGTTTCTTCTTGGTTCTTCAGTTGCAGGGTTTTATTCAGTGTTAAAATATTGATATTTCAGTGAAGAATGAATTTATTTTTTGATCAAATGTCTAATAACTATGTAAGTAGGTAAGTGTATGCAGACAGTTTTATACATAGTGGGTTTATTTTCCTCCCTCTTGACACAGGGAGTTCAATGTCTTCTGAAATACATATAACACATGGAAAACTTTCACATACACATGTTCAGATATTAATTACCTGAAGGCTACACACATTACTGGTTTTCTTGCTTAAAGAAGTACTTTGAAGTGAATCTATTTGTACTGGTTGGAGCAAATTGTTTAAAGCTATAGTACATATATTTGCATTTGTGTGTGCATCTCTGTATATGTATTCATACTCATCCAAACCCTTATAATTGGGAGTTTTCATTATACATTTATTTACTTTAGTAAATATTTTCCTCACAGTTTTATACATCATGTAATGACTTGTGAACTGTGATGAATTAGGAAAAAAACTTAGGCAAATCCCATGCAGAAAGTCTTGCACTTTAACTCTCTAAATACTATTTCAGAAGCTGAAGCCAAATTTCTTCCAGTATTATTGATTTGCTGGAGCCAAAGCAGCTGCACCTACAGGATCACGTAGGTAGTTTGTCTCTTGTGATTTCTGCATTAATACACAATTTTATGGTAGTCTTAGACACTGCTTATATTGCAATAACTGTGTCAATAGCCTAATCATAATGTGATTGATTCTTTGGTCAGAAGAGGTGAAAAAGATGTCGAGTAGGCAAGATGATGAAAGGATGAGACCTCACCATGTGACTGGAAACATTAAATCCCTGAGCAGACTCCTGTTTTATCCTAGGTAGCAAATGGTGATAGCATTTGGAGAAAGCAATGCATTTAATACCTGATTTTGTCAAGTTTCAGACACCCACTGATCCTGCTGTGGCCCAGTCTCCCAGCTGGTGCAATGTACACAGAGACAGCTCTCTTGCCTCCTTTCCTTTGCCTTTGAAACATGAAGCTCTACACATATGAAGCTAAACTTTCTCATCCTTCAGAGAAGAGATTTGTTTTTCTGCCTTTATCTTGCCAAAATTCATGCTCCTTATCCTCAGAAATAAAAATTAAAAAAAAAAAAAAAGAAGAAAAAAGAAAGGAAAATAGAAAAATAGGAAAAAAATAGAAAAATAGAAAAATAGAAAGTGTGGGTCAGATATGTCTCTGTCATCTGTTTCATCACATCCTAGACAGAGCTGGTGAGCACTCACAGTCTCCAAACTGAGTAGAAATTTGATTTGTAAAGCTTTACTCTTTCTTTTGCATAAAAGAAAAAACACTGTAGAAAACAGAAAAAATGTCTCTTGACATTTTTGAATGTATATAGTACAGAATAGTGAGCCTTTCTTTTCTATGTTTAAAAGTGCTTTGAAATTATGAAAATAATTTCTACTATCTGGTATTTCTTATGATAGCATTAGTCAGGATGAAATCATTTATAGCAAACAAGGAGTTCCTTATGAATATCTTCATGGTATTTTCATCATTTCCATAGTATTTCAGCATTAAGTGACTGTAAAGTATCAGAATTTTTAGCATCAGCTGAGACAGTACATTTCACAT
>VZTT01023546.1:16221-30708 GCA_013400855.1 Buphagus erythrorhynchus
AGGCGCCGCCCCTTAGCAAGCCAGCTCTGGACCCAAAGTTGCAGCAGCCTCTTTTTTTTTTTTTTTTTTTTTAAACTATTTTTCTTTTAAAGACCAGAGGGTTAGGTTGCAGAGGCTGTGCAGTCCCCAGAAAGCCATCCATGCCACAGGAAATTACTGTTGATGTCTCAAAGAAGTACCAGGGAATTATTTATCCACATTTGTGTTTTAGACAATAACAAAAAGGGCATCTGACAGATGCACGTGTCAGGGTGGTTTGCTGCAAGTTTTTCTACTGCTCCAGTCAGATGAAAAAGTGTTTACTTCTATTTCAACTTCTTTTATCCTTTCAATCCCACTGCCTTATGTAGGCCACACTGGCTACCTCACACACCTGTCCTGACTCCCTGTATGGATGCAGACCAAATTGGAATTAAAGGAAATCCANNNAATGAAAGGAAATCCAGATAAACATCATTTTTAGAAAAATGTTGAGCTAGAGTTCCACAAATATTTTAGATTCTTACAAGAATGCAACAGGGTATTTCTCCACTGCTCAGGATGTGAACACAAAGGAAAGGAAAGTGTGTTTATTACCGCTCTTCCAGCTGCTCGAATTAATGGAGAAAGATAAAAGCAGTAACTTGGAGAGGCAGGAGATAGAAAATAAATTGTGAAAAAAGTAAGCTCATGTGAATGAATCAATTTTCCATTGCAACTCACTCAGGCAGACACCTGGCTATTAAAGAACAGTTAGCTAGAAACACGACCTGGTTACTTGCTTGTTCAGGAAATAGTATTTTTAGTAGCAGGCTTACCTATCTAAATACATGCTACATTAACCAATTGGTGAATACATAAATCATGGAGAAGAGAGGGAAGAAAAATAAAGACTGCAGGACACAAAAAGGAGGGGTGTTGAGGAGCTCAGTGCTGCTGGGAAGCAGAACTGGCTGCTGGAAGGCCAACATTTTTATCTCTCAGCTACATTTCAAGTCACAAAAACAACAGCTTCCCCCTCTAAGCTCATCTTCACCGAGGCAAGCAGTCCTACCAGCAAATCCTGTAGGACTGAGATCCTGTGGATCAGCCCAAGAAACCAAACCATCACCTCTGCTATTGTCACTTGCCCATAAAAACAAGGCACAGCAGTCAGACATATCCTAAACAGGCATGGAGGTTCAGTTCCAGAGAGAATTGCTGCTACTATGATGTGTCTTCCAAAAGCCTCCCAGGAATCATCTTTCTTGGTTCTGTGGTTTAGGGAGCCCTGAAACCAAAAGTAGGAACCAGAGGCTAAGAGAACAAGAAGGCATTATGGCAGGCACAGATTCACACATGTGATTTTCCTCCTGCTTTCTACTAACAGAGGTCATTCTGTTATTAATGGAAGCTGCTCAATATTCTTCCCAAATAACCTGTCATAAAGATTTAGTATTCTCAATGCTACATTCAAAGTACTATATATAATTTATATTTATTATTTTGGTCTAATTTTGTCTCTTTAGCATTTCAATACATATGTTTAACCTTATAATCCATTCTGTTCTGCATTTATTGAAGGTCCATCAGCTTTAAAGATATGTGTGCTCTGAAAAATACCCCACTAGAATTGAGTGAATTCAACTCCCTCCACCATCAAGGAACAGGAGTGCTCACATTCTAGCACCGTAGCCTAAATTAAGAGTGTCTCATCTACTGCTTCTCTGTAACTAATTTTATTTCTTGAACTTTTCCTTTTAATGCTCCCCATATTTAGCAAGATTCACTAGAAATGTTTTCCAGCTTTGCATAACAGACAAAAATATACAAAAATATATTTCTGTCACTGATATCACAGATATCTTCCTGTGTGAGTAACTGAAGGGTAATATCAAACTAATTTAATTTTAATATTCAGAATAACAATAATTAAAACAACATTTTTTAAGACAGTAGTCAATTATCTCACTGAGGAAGGAGAAAGAGTAGAGAAAATTACTTTTTTGGTTTCTTTTTTCATTAATAGCTCTCATCCTCAGGCCTGTTGGTTTTATGATATGATCCCTTGCTGCTTTGCATAAGCTAGCAGCAGCTTACTTCCTGCTACTGTTTCATGAGAAAATGAACTCCCCTACCATAAACAAGCACCCTTTAATTCTTTTATTGCTAATCCTTACTTGTATGCAGCAGGCTGCTGCTTCCCCAGAAGATCCTATATAATCTCTCTCAGAGCTGTGGTTCCAGGTGATTGTAACAGTGTTAAGCACATTATTTCTACTTAACTTTCTGAAAATATACTAATTTTCCTTAATATACTAAATTTCCCCTTTCTACTCAAGTATATGACATTATCTAGTGAATGTTTTCAAAGTTACCCAAGTGTATTATTTGTGCACCATTCTGGCAAAAGTCAAATTTGGAGGTACAGGATTTATGGAACAAAATGATACAACACATTGGAAAATACACAGGAAACAGGAATAATGCTACCTGCATCATCAGAAAATGCAGATTTGCATTTTTGTGGTGAAATGGCATCTGGATATCATAGAGGGAGAAAATGGAGGACAGAGCAGCCCACTTTGGGTACAAATCAACAGGTACAACGCCCAGGGAACAATTCGTGCTTATAGGCAGAAAGGTGTAGGCTGAAGACCTGACCTGAGGATCTGCAGATCAGAGTTAATGCAGCAAAAAGCTGTTAATCTACATAGACAAAGCAAAACAGAGGAATGGGAAAAACAGTGTATAATCATTTAGTAGTTGTGTTGGCCCACTTTGACCTTAAAGTCATTGCCTCTTGTCACTATCTGACATAAAAAGTCCCAATCCCACCTTTCTGTAAATCACAATAAGGTCTCCTTGGAGCCTTCTCTTTCCCAGACTCTCTCAGCCTGACTTTGTAGAAGAGGTGCTCCAGCCATCTGATCATCCTCATGGCCCTCATGGAGCTGCTCCAACGGGTCCATGTCTTTGTTTCTGCTGAGGACAACGGAGCTGGATGCAGCACTCCAGCTGGGATTCCCAGAGGAGAAGACTTGTCTCCTCACCCTGCTGGCCACCCCAATTTTGCTGCAGCACAGGATGTGATCAGCCTTCTGGGCTGCAAGCACACACTTGCTGGCTCATGTCCAGCTTTTCACCCAAAAGAATCCCCAAGTCCTTCTCCACAAGGCTACTGACATTTTGTTAGAAAGCTCCTCTCTGTCACCAACATCACAGAATCATAGAATAATTTGAGTTGGAAGGGACCTTCAAAGATCATCTAGTCCACCCTATTCACCATGGATAAGGACTTCCTGCACTAGATCAGGTTGTTCAAAGCCCTACACAACCTGACTTTGAACACCTATTCATCCACACCATTTCTTTGACTCTGAGCAGAAATACACTTCTACTAGCTATGGAAGCAAAGCCCCAAAAAGATATCTCCTTGTCATCCATTTATTTTCACTTTTATTAAACACCAAAAGTACAAAGAGTGGAAATCCTCTGGGGAAAAAAAAGAACAAATATCACTACTGAGATAAAACAGAGCAGGTGGAAGGCTGCTAAGTCATATACTTTTTTTTCTCCACATCCCTGATGGGGCCTTATTGTCCCACTTTCCCCATAAATTTCCCCTCAGGTGTGATCACTGGCACCAATCCCAAGCTAACAATCACACCTGACTCCCCACAGAACTGCTCAGGGCTTTCTGTACCTCTTCCTCATTTGTAAAGCACAGCAAAGTCAGTCCAGACTGTCTAAAAGGAATTGGAAGACGTTGAATTTGAACTCTTGGTCATAGCCAACTGGGAAAGCTCTGGTGCTTAACTGATGGCTACTATTCACTCAGAAAATCTGATCATTAATTAGGTGAAAAAAACTTCTTGTCCACGCTTCAGGCTCTTAATCTCCTCAAAACTACATCACACTAACATGTTCAGGAGACAAGGGGAAAGAAAGTTAAGCTGTAATTACAGGTAACTTGTCTTCAATGTTATTTGCATTTCAATGTAGCAGCATTCAGATTTGAGTCCATTTTTCTCACATTTAACAAAAGGTAACACTTTGTTCTTAAAAAGGACACAAAAAAATCTTTCAATAAATAAACACCCACAGAGTAAGCAGGATGAGAGGGATGTAAATTTCTCACTACAGGTAATCAATTAAACTCAACATTCTTCTGCAAGCACTGATCTAGCTCCCAGTTATTCAATAGGAGTTTAAATTATCACAACTTTACCAATGGGACTATTCAATTTCTTCTGTCTCTCATTTCCCTGGCTCATGTTCTTACATGAGAAGAAAGCTAGTTTGGATTACCTTCCTCTATTTCTTTCCCTTTTTAATTTGTTTTACCTTATTTTATTTCATCTCCAGTTCTATTCCCTATTCTTCAGGCATATAAATGAACATTCAAGATACATTTTTTTAACAAAGAAAATTTGATTGTGGTGGCTCTCCAGACCAAAAGCATGGAGACATCTGCTTTTAAGCCACCCGAGCTCTGATCATGTTCCAGCCAGAATCCACATACAACTATCATTTCCTCCCTGCTTATCTGGAGATGGTAAGTAATATTTTTCTGGCAGATGAAATGAGTAATCCCAAAAAAGGGATTCCTCCCCAGAATGTTGGAAAAAAAAAACCAAAAACACCTTCAGAATTTTTATTTTTACTTGTCTCCAATTCAGTAACAAACAGAAAGCCATGATTTGAAAATGTAACTTAGGTAAGAAAGTTGGAGCACACAAACAACAAAGCCCCAGTGACAGTGTTCATAATGCCACCTCACATCCATCCTCCAGTTTCTTTAACACAGTATCCACATTCAGTGGTTTCCCTAATACTTCGCATTTAGGATAGGTTGCTCTGCTAAAAAGCAGTCATCCTGCAAATGTGATCACAGTGCTATGCAAAAGAACCACAATTATGCATTTTCTCCCTTAAACGACACCTGCACAAATACTTCTGCCTATTGAAACACCTACAGCAAGACTACTGCTCAGTCTGATAATAACATATACAGAATGGAAATTTCTATCTGAACATACATGTCCCAATTAAAAAAAAAAGATGAGGAGAGTTGATTTGGTTATCCACCACATCATAAACCAGAAACTCCAACAAACTACACAGTGTCTAACTACATTTAATGTTGCTACATATTTTGATGTCAATCTGAAACAAGGAAAGTGTGAATCCAGGAGACCTAAAGGATTAAAGAATCAAAACAGCCAGTAATATTCTTGACAGGTATTGAGGCAAAGATGTGAGATCTAAAACCTAGTCTCAATCTGAAAGTATGTGAAGAAATACACAGTATTTTGCAGTAATTCTCCACAGTAAAGGCATTCTCTCTAAAAATATCTTTTTCATTCAGGAAAACATGAAATTAGTCAATTTCTTTGACTAACATGTATAGATTTGGGAAAAGAAGCAAAACCACTGGTAAACACAGTGGAGGGCTTGTACAGTAACAGTCTCATGTATGACTTGACCTTTCAGCTGCTAGTCACACCTAACGATAAAACAGAGACTACAAACCTATATTTCTGATTCAGCTTTTATTTCAGAGGCACAAAACACAAGATCTACAAAGGTTAACATAATGGTTTTCTCACAGAAAACACACAAAGACCTTGTATGCGACCAACATCCCGAAAAAATGCTGTACTGAAAATCTGTTCTGTCTGACCTCTGCTTTAGACCGCCCCAAAAAGTACAGACTTTAGGTAATGCATTTGCAATAATTCACCTCAAATGAGGTACACAAAGATGCAATCACCCCATCCCCTCCCAAAAGAGTACAATAATGATAGAAATATACTGATGTACTTGATCTTAAGAACATGAAAACAATTTACCATCAATAGTTGCATCCTGGAAAAATTCCACAAATGGTAATTCGCAAAGAATATAAAAGTGTAATTCTAACTCTCACCATCATGGCTGTAGTACACTTATGATCAGAAACCAGTTTGTTCATTAATTAAAATATGATACCCTGTAATGGTTGCCAAGTTTTGCTACATGATAATATTAGCATTTGAAGACTGAACTTGAAAAATTCTTAGTAGTATTTATAAATCCTTCAGACCAAATCTGTTAACCCACAAAATTAGGTCAACTAAGAAAACCTGAAAAAAAACCCTAGAGGTTTGTTTTGGACAGTTTAAGATGGAAGTTTCACTTGAAAAGGCATTCAATGAAAGACAGCTGGAAATCCAAACACAAAAGAAAAGAGCTCAGCTCTACCTAAGTGGAGGTAAGCAGGTGCTGGAGGATCTATACTCTGTGCAAAACTACAAAACTACATGTGGGTATAATTCCCCTCTACCAGAGGGAAACATAAAAGTAAAATGCTGGCACAGGTCTGCCAGAACAAGGTTCGAGAAAGGTTTACATTTCTAGGTTCTATGGATACATCTCATTTCCAATATCTCCACTAACATACCATTGATTTCCTTAACCCTTCCCCCAGCAGTTTCTCAGCACATTTACCAGAACCTGTCTCAGCTTTGCCACCTAAGCTCCCCAGTCCATTTTGTGTGAATTAAATCTACTGTTTTAACCAGGTAAGTTAAGCAAAATAATTTTGGCAGAAACAGAAGGGTTCCTGTTCTCAGCTGGCAGGTCAGGGGCAGTAAATGCAAGCAGAAGATGAGTGACCAGCTGCTAGGGGTGGAGGAGTGACTGATGCAGAAGACAAGCAGACATCACAGCTATGGACTATGCTCTAGAGATTCATTGTTTGTTAGACAACACATTATTATGGATGTTGGATTCAACAGTGACAAAGTTGGATCAGTCAGTGTTCCTATGGCAGTATGTGAACACTAAGTACCGTCACCATCCTTCTTCTCACCAGTCTTGCTGTCCTCTTACCCACAATACCACTTCCCTTGTCATTTATCTTAAAAAATACCAAATCCCATGACACAGGATGGCATAACCTCATCACCTCTTCAGTAAACTGATGACAAAGTCCACGTTCAGCTTCTCTTAAAACAAACATATTTGCTGTCATTCTCTTGATCAACAGTGGACCTTAAAAACAACAGACCTTTCAATTTCTCCTAGAACTTTCCCTTTTAACAGAATGAAAGAACAGGGAACAGATACCAGAATGCTGTTCAAGACCTCGTTGCCTGGAAAAGGTCTTTGAAGGTCTGCAGCAAGTTGCAGAATCCTACAGCTTTTCCACCAACAGTTCCACTGCTCCACTACCAGCTCGTGCCCCCTCTCCAAAGAGCCCAAACACATCCCAGAACTGTCCAACACAGGCTAATGTGCAAGCTGCTGGAAATGGCACAGCAGCAGTGCATCTCCAGGCAGCAGCAGATGCCGAAACAGAAGCCGCAGCAGCAGATACTGTGTGAACAATCTTCTGCCAGGACTTGGAGAGTGTTTGGCTTCCTACCTGAATCCATGACACGCAAATGAGTCACAGAACAAGGTCAAGCAAGCTGAAACACCTCATTAAATTTTGTTGATGCCTGTATCACCAGGAACTCCAGACAATGTAACTACTTAATGTCACTATTGTATTCATGGAGAAAACAAACCAGGATATCCACTGACTAGAGTAGACAAGAGGGTTTTAGTACTAGGTTTCAACAAGAAAAAATTATTTATGTACACACATACAAACAAAAGAAGGAAGTTAAATTCTGAAGAGTGGGCAAAATTACATCTTCAGTGGCTACATGTGTGCTGGATTAGGGACCAAATAGGAAGTTTGCACAACAGGTACAGAGAAATGCATTCCATAAAAACACCTAACTTGACTATTCTGATGATAGGGGCTGTGGTGAGGTGGAAAATCAAATAACAGTCAGATAACACAGTTCTACTATTATTTCTAGCATTTGTTAATTCAGGGTGCATAATTATCCTATACACATAAATTTGTGCTGTTAAGCGTACAGTCAGATACATAGCTCAACTATTTAACAGTATTGTGTTTAAATTTGATATACCTCTGAGATGGACACTTAACAATTCTGACAATTTTAATCTCAGCCTCAAACATTGTTTCCCCTCACAACCAGGAAGGGAATGAAATTCACTAAATATTACAAACACAGTAAGATATCACAAGTGGCAACCTACAACCCATGATTGCATGTTCAAAACAGACACAATGTGGTAATCCAAATTATCATCTTATATTAACCAAGTTTTATCAAAGTACTGAAACATCAAAATAGAATGCCAAATTTGTTGTTCTCTGATTCTGCCATTTTCTGAGACGAAAGTAATTAAATAGCCTAACTAGAGCTCTTTAAAATTGAAAACATCCAATCTGATTTGTACTTTTGTTATTAAGTCAGCTCCTGCACATCCTAGAAATCAATAGTGCATTACTATTAATTCCAACAAGCATAGCAACAGGCATATGGGGCAAACCCCAGAAGTCAGTGGAAACACTCACATATACATGCTTTCAACTCTGAAGATAGTGACTTACAAGAACTTGGTCTCCTCAAGTTTCAGTTGTTCTCAACAAGAAAACTTCTAGTAAACTCACACTATACAGAAAATGCTTTATTACCTTAAAACCTTCATAGGATATCTTAAAGTGTGAGTGAAAAAGCCAAACCAAAACCACTGTAAAAGACTGAACATCAGATTTTTGATACCACATACACCAGAGTACACACAATAAAATAAATTTTTACAGAAAGAAATAATTCAGCGCTTTAGAGTATCTATGTCCTAATTCAGCTGCCAGAAGAAAAAAATGTGTCTGTTTGTTATATCAAAAAGAATGGACTATGGAATTCTAAAGCACCACCTCATAGCTATCCAGGCTCAAGTTCAGTTCCCAGGCCAAATGAAACCTTCAGGTTTATTGTGAAGCTGCCTGAAAAGGAGCATTGCAGGTAATGCTTCAACTTGATTCAGGCAGTCAGTCATGTTTCAGGTTACAAAACGATTTCACTGACATACCCTCTGTTGTTTTAGTCACTGCCAAGGGTGTTCTGCTGCCTGGCCATGTGCACATAGCCTGCCTCTGTCTGCTTGCAGCAGATGTGGCTGCAGGAGAAGAATGCCCAAAGGACAGAGAAATGGTTAAGGGGAGATCGGTGAGCAGCTGACTTTTGAACACTGAGCAATGTCCTTGCCTATCTAAAGGCAGAAATTTTTTTTTTTCATCCTTGAATATAACTGACAGTATCCTGAACAAAGAAAGATGATACACCAACCTGGGAATAGGAGGGGACTCTGTAAAGTGAGGATCTGATATCCTGTCACCAGCTGCCACCAGATGTTGATACTCCAGAGGGAAGTATACAATAATTAATCACACTCCCAGAAGTCAAATTAGGCACCAAGAAAAAATGGTCCTCCTGACCCAAGAGAAAACCAGCCAAGTTCTGAAGTATGGCATTTTATTGTAATCTTGTCAAGGTACCAACAGGTGCTGCAATACATGGAAAGCACTGCAAGTAATCTTGTTTATTCAATCTAGAAAAAAACAAACAAAAACAGGTGAATGCAGTACAGTCCTTCCTCCTTCTACACACATTGGAAACATCCTCCACCAAAGCAAGTGAAAGCATATCTTTGAGAAGAAAACCCCAGCAACTTTAAACACTCTCAGCAACTGCAAATCCACTACAATCCTTTACTGCCCTCGTTGCTACTTATTAGTTCAAAGTACAACATGCCTAACTTCATCTCTCAGACACTGGATGCTCAAGTAAATATGTATTTTCCTTACATATATGTATGATATATACAGGCACCATTTCCTCTCTCAGATGTACAATCTGCAGTTGTGACACCTGGTCTCCAAACCTTGGATCACTTTTGTCTCTGTGCTCTTATTAATATTTCATATCCTTCCTCACGTGTGAGCAGCAAAATCAGACATGGAATTCCTGTGATCTTACTAATGCCACGTACTTTCCTACTTCTATGCAATATTTATATTGCTACACAGCCAAAGACCACACTTCAGTTGCAGCATTGCAATGAAAACTCCTGTTGAGATGATTCTCTGCACAAATTCCTAAGCCTTCTTTCAAAAAATTATGATTTTAAAGACAGTCCTCTCTCATGCTGGTGTAACCACAGCCCTGGTTTCTTCCTGGTATGTGGCTGCATGAAAAACGCATTCTGATGGATGCTGATGATTTTAAAAAATCATTTGGAGTATTGTGTACTAGTAACTTGTTCCACACGTGCACAAACCTGCACAAAATATGCTGGTAATGATGCAATATCATCACAAAAGCTGTGAATATATTGAAATTAACCAGCCTTACACCAAGATCCAGCCCCCAGGGAACCTCACAAGAAACAGCTGCACTCCCATAGAAGAAAGTCACGCCTAACTTCCTCTCTAAACTAAGAAAGATTTATGAAGCAACTTTGCCAATGTTTGTGGTATTTATTCCACAGTGACTCCATGGCACAATTGTTTTAAACTCACACTTCACTGCAGACTTAATAGATATATCAGGGACACAATATAGGGTGAGTCTGCTACAATAGAGCAGTTGATGAATAACTTAGGAATTTGGGAGATGTGGGTTTTTTACAATTCAAAATGCTGGGAAGTAAGTTGCTTTAATTCTACTGTAAACTGGTCTTTAACAATCGTTAAGTCATTTTGAAATATTCAGGACAAGTAAGCCCTGGCTTGTCGTTTATTTCAGAGGCTCAATTTTAAAATCTTCAATTTTTCAGCCAGGAAAACAACCATGAATAATCTGAGTAAGTAAAATCATTCATAGCACTAACCAAAGATGTTTAGGTTCCTTTCTACAGTAAGGAAAAAAAACCAAAACAACAAACCAAAAGAACAGTTAGTAGACTAGGTAACCAACCATATAACACTGTAATTCAGCAGCATATTTCCATGTACATAAACATATACACAGGATTGGTGAAGCTTGTAGCATCGCCTATTAGGCAGCTGCTGAACACTTCCAATGCAAGATGCTGCTTACAGCTGCTTGTAACTTGGCCAGACTTTGACTGCTTAGGTTGAAATTTTCCAAGTTGAAAGTCTGCCTCAGGCTAAATTTTGTTCCATGTGGTGTAGAAGTTACCTCTGAGTGAGGGGTGCAGAAAAAGGCAGACTAGGATTAGAAGAACTCAGCCAAAATACTTGAGCTGTTTTCAGAACTAAACCAGGGAAAATGCTGTCTCCCAGCGGCAACAGGCATCTGGCAAATTTGAAAGGCTATAATGCTTTTCCATGTCCCAATGACAGATTTGAATGAAGGGTGGAGCCCATATATTGGAGATCCCCCTTTTGTTGCCCCCATGAAAAGTCCACCTGCATTTGGTCAAATCTCCAAAACCAAATTGCACAGTGTGCATTTTCAGTAGGTGTTTGCCAGGCCACATCCACATTCCTCTCAGCTCTTCATGGTGATCAGACAACACAAGGGATATGAGCAGGTACAGCAACACAGGCCACAACCATGACCTACCACCACTGGTTACCCTCAACAAGGGGCTCTGACAGCAGAGTCCCAGGTATCACCTTACAGATCCAGCTGATGAAGGACAGTGACACAAATATGCTACCCTAGACTACCTATCTGCTTTTTGGCACTTTTCCTAAGGGAAAGAAAATCTAGGAAATTACTCACAAAATGCAGTATTAAAAACACGATAAGCAAAGCAGAATTTAGAATTTATTAGAACTAAGTGGTCTACAGTAACTAAAAATGTCTTCTAGTGCTCATATGCATCAATCTGTACTTGCAACTGACCTGGTCACATTTTTTCCCACTGAAGCTTTGCTATAATTAACGCACAAATGCTTCTTTTTGCCCTTGTTCTCTAGAGCATCATCACACACTTTCAAATCACAGGGGAAATTATTTCTTTTCTCTCAGGTTCTTTTATAGTTCTCATCACTACAGTAATCTGTAAGATAAAGGATACTGTTACCCGCATAATTTTAATACGGGAAACTAAGATTAAAGCAAAAAACTATGGACACTGAGTGAGCAATTCTGACACTCAAGGCTTGTATTTCTAACATGCTTAGACCTGCAAAACATCTTCTGTACACAGACAGCAAACAGACACTCGCTTCTGTTCCAGATGGTTAAGTTCAGCATAACTGTGAAGCAGATCCCAGGGACTCAGGCCAGGCTCCCAGAAAACCCAACAGACCACGAGCAAAAACCTTTATGTTTATATGGAAATCAATGGCAAAGGCCAGGGCTGCAAAATCCGATTCTCCAGCTGTCTCAGCCACGAAGCTGCCTCTCCCTCTGCATACAGTTGTCTGCCTCATTCATGTTACCTCTTCTCACTGCTGCCCAGCCAGAGAGCTGCTAGACCTTGGGGGACGCACCTGGCCGGGAAGGACGCTGGCACATCCTGTCACGACCAACACCATCCTCAGGCACAGGCCCACGGCAGACTGATGAGCCCGGCGTCCTGGGCACTTGGCTTTGCAAACTTACCGACGGGGTAGGGCTGGGCACAGGGGAGAGGCGGTAAATGTATAGAATATATAGAGATCAGCGATATCCACTGGGTGGCAGGCATGTTTCACGGGATCCAGAGCCAGTGCGTATACAGAGGTATATAAAACGAAACCTCCTAAATACTGGGCTTGTTCCCTGGCTCAGAAGCAGAAATTGAACGGACATGGTAAAAAAAAAGAAAGAAAAATAAAATCCCACTGAGCAAAGTTAGTGTTCTGCCTTGATTTTAACAACACGATGCTGAGGCATTCGAACTACCCTGGCACTCAGGGGTTAGAGCTGTGCGGACACAGTGTCCCATGTCCCTTCTGGAGGCGGGTGCCTTCATTCGAGGTAGCAAGGACCCTCTGAAGAGTCTTCAGAGTCTCTGCTGCACTAATTAATGACCAATGCCTACAGAGGCAAAGCCTTTAAACTCTTCCCCAATTTAACAAACCCAATTTAACACACTCAAGGGGGAAAGATTTTTTTTTTTTTTACTAACAGCTGTAAATGAGCCCATGTGTGTAAGCAGCTAAATTTTAAAGTTGAAACAAACATAAAAAGTCAGTATTTTCCATGGATTTCCACTTAGCATTTAGCCAGAATAATTTCAAAAGTTGCTTACATGGAGACAAGGCCACCAATCAAATTTCAACCCAGGGCATATATTTATAGCCATATTGTGAACTACATAAAAAGTACACTTATAATGGAAATGCTGACAAATGCAAAACCCCTGCAGCTAGCTATGACAGTCTGACCACAAGCCCTCCCTGTGAGAGGAAAAGGCAACCTCCCCACCTACTTTCTCTGGCAGCTCGACAGCGAGCTGGGGCGGGGGGTGCTAGGTACAGGCACCACTGCCTGTCCTTGTAGGATGGACCGAGGCAACTCTTACTCCCCGTATTTCCCACATGTTGAATGAGACACCCCCCTGTTTTGCCATAAACAACCGGAGGGCCTCTTACAGCCATGACTCACTCCGCAGGCTTCTCCTCCACCCCTGTGCGTGACTGTAGCAAACAGGCTGCCAGCTGCAGCCGGTGAATTAACACGACTTTTTTCGCAGAACCGTGGGGAGATCAGTCTCACAGGGCTGGGCGGGGAGGGATAGGGGGAAGGGTGAGAGAGTGCTGTGGAACACAAGCCCGGGGCGAGTTTTATTTGGGGTGGAAGCAGCGGAGGAGGCGATCCGGGGCCAATGTGCCGGGGACGCCCGGGTGTGACCGTGTCGTGCCCGTCCCCGTCCCCCCCGCCCAGGACGGCGCCGGCCCTTGCTTCCCCCCCCAATCCCCCGCCGCCGCCGCGGCTGCCCCAGGACGGCGGGAGAAGCGGGCGGCCGGGAGAGAGGGAAGGCAGGGCGGCGACAGGGGCAGCGGGGAGAGGGAGGAGGTGAAGCCGGCGCGCAGCAGGAGCCCTCCCGACACACGCACCGCCGAACTCCCAGAAAGTTGGCAGCGGCGTCCGGCGGGACGGGGCTCCGCTGGCCGCCGCCCCAGGGCGCGCACCGCCGCCCGGCCGGGGCCCGCTGCCTCCCCAGCCCCTTCGCACCCTATCACCGCCCTTCTCCCCACTCCTTCTACCCACGGGCGCCGCGGGGCAGGGACTGCCCGGCACGGGGCGCTGCCGGCGGTGAGGCTCGAACCCGTGGTCCGCCGTGTCTCTCCCCACCGCAAGGGAGGCGGCTGAGCCTCCCGGTGCCCCCCGAGCGCGGGACTCGGGCAGCGGGCGGCACTCACCGTGCGGCCGCGGCTCCTTCTCCCTGTCCGGGCGGCTCCCGCTGAGCGCTCGCCTACTCGGGGACGAGGGAGGAGGAGCGGGCGAGGGCAGGAGGTGGAGAAGGGCGGGGAGGAAAGCGCGGCTTGAGCCCTCCCGGCTCCCGTCGCCGCGCTCCCTCCCTCTCCCGGCGCCGCCCCATCCTACCCCAGCGGCGCGGCGAGCGGAGGGGAGCGCGGGGCGGCAGAGCGGAGCGGCGGCGCTGCTGCTGCTGCCGGGGGAGCGGCGATGTGAGTGCCGGGGGCCGGGAGGGAGCGGGCACAGCCCCCCGCCCTGCGAGCCGGGGTCGGGCCGGGCTGGCGGCGAAGGGCGTGGG
>VZTT01023560.1:0-11416 GCA_013400855.1 Buphagus erythrorhynchus
GATATCCCAGCTCCAGGAGGCAGGGAAGTGTTCTCCAGTGAGCAAAGCGTGTTCAGATGGAGAAATCCTTTGTACTTCAGTTTCTCCAGTTTCAGGACATCCTCAGGAATTCAGCGTTGCAGAAAGTATTTCCATTATTAATGCCATGTTTTCGCTGAGAACGTGTCCAAGCACATTCAGGGACACCTCTGGCACGAGGTGCCTGCACAGCCCAGGGCTGTTTTTTGGGATACAGCATCTCCAGAGCAGAGCCTGCAGTGGGTGCTGCAAAGGACTGGCCACAGTTCCCAGCACTGTTCACCCTCAAAACACAGATACAAATTCACTTAAAAATAACCTTAAATGCTGTATTGACATCCAGTTATCTTACAGCCAGCACTCAGTTCCCTCAGCACAAACCCTTCCTCACAGGGCTGAGAACACTTCAGAGATGTTTCCTCTAGATGGGGAAGGAAATGCTGGGGCAGATGAGATTGGCAGTGAGAACAGCCAGGCTGGGGCAGGGCAGGCTTTAGTGTCCTGCTGGCTTTTGGTGCAGTCCAGGACACAATTCCCTCATTCAGCACCAATTTTCCTCTGTCACTTCCTGAGGGAGCTTTAGGAACCTGGGCTCAGTGGCTCACCTGTGTTCAGGGAGAGGAATCTCATGGCAGGGAGGGTGAGGAAGATTCCTTATGTATTACCAGAGAAAGGTTTAATTTAAACATCACAGAAAAAGGACTGAGCTCCAGCACAGTGAGACATGAGAAGAGACTGACTGTGGAATTTTCAGAGCTGTGTCTAAGCCCCTGTTAAAGAGGGTTTTCACCTGTTCTGTGGAAAGAGTGGATCTGGATCATTTCTCCCTGTCCTGCCATGCCCAGCACTCACAGCTGAGGAGGTAAAGGACAGGGCCTGACCCTCAGTGTTTGATTTTTACCTCCCTCAGCCCTGACAACAGTGCCATTGATGACATTAATTCTGGTTTATCTCCACAAAAACCTACTGACCCTGGCCTGATAGGTGTGTAGGTTTTTCCACAGCTGATTGGTTTTCCTGGCAGTGCTGTGAGAGCCTTTAGGATCAGATTATGGCTTTGCTGCCCTACCTGCTGCTCTCAAGGCACTTGACAAGGCTTTACCAGTCAGAGCAAGGCACTGGGGAGGATTTGGTGAGTTCTGCTCCAGTTCAGTCTGGTTCCCTGAGCCCCTCACTAGAGATAACTCCTTACATCTCTTATCTCAGCATTTACCCTCAGGTAATGATGACCCTGGCAAGATTCCTTGTGGTTTTGCAAAAGGAAAGAAAATATTTGTTCATTCTCAGTGGCTTTAAAAGGCACAAGTGGGTGTGTTAACCACTCTCCTGAGCAGGAATGTTCTCCTAAAGCATTAACCTGCAGGAGGGGGAGCTGCTGTGGTGGGGTCAGTGCAGGAGACATGGGAGAGCTCTTCCCCATGGTTAAAATTATATTGAATTTCCTCTTTCTCACATTTCCCCGTGAACCCCCAAAGTCTCAGCAGAACCTCTAAGGATGGGTGGCAACTTAGGGACTGTGTAAATAAAACTTTGCTTTTCCTTCCAGCAGAACATGGAGTGTCATCTACAGAGCCCCCCACCTTCTCCCAACACTGCCCCTGCATGACTGCCCAGATGGATTCAAACTCCAGCAATTTAGATTTTAAAAGATGACATCACATCCACTCCTGAACATGTCTCAAGGTGTTTTTACAGACATGATGTAACAGGTGATTGTCCCATATCTCTCTATCACTGACTCAGTTTTTAAAGAAAAGGTCTAATTTTAACCTGCAACCTCAGTTAAGAATTTCCATCCTGTTCTCTCTGAAAATAACTACCTTGGTTTCCTGAGCTGAGATAGATGTAGTTTCTGTTCTAGAAAAGACAGAGTCACACAGAGCCACCCCCACGTGCCAGGGACACATCACAGTGGGGCTTTCTGTGCTGCCTGCACTGAAAGCAGGAGTTTCATGATAACCACGTGAACAAGCTGACCCACAGCACATCCCATCCATGCTGCTGACCAGGCAGGTGGGAATGAGATCCCCTTGGAAAACCAGGATTTACTCAGCTCCCTGCTGGGCAGCTCTGCCTGGCAGTGCTTGGAGTGCAGACAGGGTTCCTATGGTGGCTCCTGGCACCTGGCACAGCTTCACTCTTCCCACAGGGTAAACCAGCACATTCTGGGGAGAAGCTGCCTAGGAGGGATTGGGATTGAAATTGGAATTGAGATTGGGATTGGGATTGAGATTGAGATTGAGATTGAGATTGAGATTGGGATTGGGATTGGGATTGAGATTGGGATTGGGATTGAGATTGGGATTAAGATTGGGATTGGGATTGGGATTGA
The DNA here is from genome assembly GCA_013400855.1 of Buphagus erythrorhynchus. Classification (NCBI taxonomy): domain Eukaryota; kingdom Metazoa; phylum Chordata; class Aves; order Passeriformes; family Sturnidae; genus Buphagus; species Buphagus erythrorhynchus. Next base: position 2,351 of record VZTT01023560.1, read on the forward strand.
GATTGGGGTTGGGATTGGGATTGAGATTGGGATTGGGATTGAGATTGGGATTAAGATTGGGATTGGGATTGGGATTGAGATTGGGATTGGGATTGGGATTGGGATTGGGATTGAGATTGGGATTGGGATTGGGATTGGGATTGGGATTGAGATTGGGATTGGGATTGGGATTAGATTGGGATTGAGATTGGCATTGGGATTGAGATTGGGATTGGGATTGGGCTGGTGGGCTGCAGGGTGTCCATGAGGGGTTACTCCTCTCTTCCAGGCTGTGTCCACTGCAGCCAGCAGTAGTGGTGGTTATACTCCCATGGAAGAGAGTCCCAGAATATCCTGAGTTGGAGGGGATCCAGCAGGATCATTGAAATCCTACCCCTGGATTTTATACAATTGATTTTATACAATTGCTTTTCCCTGAGAGTCCAGGACAAGCCCCTGAAAGAGGAGGACACAGGGAATGTGTTTGTGCAGTGCCAGCTGCCCATTGCCCTCCTGCTCATGTGTGGCACTGGGGGATGCCAGTCCATGAAAAAGTTTGGATATTTCAGGACACCATGAAATCAAGAAGCTGCACAGGTCATACAGGGCAGTGAGTCCTTCCATGTGGCACTGCTCCCATGAGACATGCACTGGAGAATCTCCAGGAAGGTTTAATCAGTGGGAATTGGTGAATATCACACAAACACATGAAGCAGGGATGCTCTGAAGTGCAGAGCAGCTGTGAGGAGAGGCTGCAGCTCTGCCCAGGCACAGACTTGCCTGGAGAAGGGCTCAGCTGGAGGCAGGCATGGGCTGGTGCTGGGCTCATTCCTCCCAAATCCCTCACCTTTATCCCCTGCAGCCAGAGGGGTTTGAACAGGCTGGTGGATCTTTGTTGGGGAGAGGCTGTGAGTCAGGCACAGCCAAAGCTCTGCCTGCATCCTCACAAATCCTTTCAGCCCCAGGTAAAAACATGGGAACTTCTCCCAGGTGCTGCAGGAGTCTGGGCTGGCTTTGAGCAGCTGCATCCAGAGCCTTCCACTTCCCAAGCACTGCAATCCAAAAGTTGTGGCCCAGTGCTTCCCATCACCCCTCTGGGGTTCTGTGTACAGGGATTTCTTCCTCCTGCCCACCACCAAACCCTGCACCCAGCAGGGAATCTCCCCTGACCTTCCTTTACCTGTTTGTAGGATCAAATCCATTTTTCATTCCAGGTCAATTTTCCTCTTTGTCTCCAATTCCACATTTCTACCCAAGCCCTGTTTGTGTTGCACCTGACTGGAGCCAACAGCCCCTGAGCTCCATTTTGTCCTTGTTGTGTTCTCAGAGTCTCCCCCATATCCATCAGGGGGATGGATCCCAATCCAACAGGATTTTTGGGAATGGGGATGGAGCAGATCAGCCCTCACTGATCCTGGCGCCTGCAAGGCTGTGGCACACAAAGCAACTCCACAGAAAAGCTGGAATTCACTTAATAAAGCCAAGGAAAATCAAATGAAAGCATCCTTCCCTGCCTAATCCCCTGCATGAATCAACAGAGCTGCAGCATCCAAAGGCTCCAGGCTGGAGCTTTTTTCCCAGTGGAGTGCAGGCCACAACAGGCAACTGGGAAAACCCAAGAGTTGCCATAAATTCTGTACCTGAGGGAATCTTCTTCTGCAGCACAACTTCCCATTCCTGAGACAGCTCTGCACTCAGCAGCCTCATGGCTGGAAGTCCCTTTCCTCCCCCCCTAAAAAAAAAGGAAGGAAGAAGAATCTGTAATTTTGGGGGAAAACAGGGCAGACCCAACTGATTCCTGCTGTTTTTTTCTGATGCAACAGCCCTTGGCANTAGTTTTGGTGGAAAACAGGGCAGACCCAACTGATTCCTGCTGTTTTTTCTGATGCAACAGCCCTTGGCAGGATCTTGCATCAGTCCCTGAGGATGCTGCAAGCCTGTGGCCAGAATGAGGAGGGTGTCAAAGTGCTTTTCCAGGCTGATTTTTCTGTGTGGAGGGCAGGAGAGAAATCCAGATGGTATTTGGCCCACACAGCGAGAAGTAAATCCCAGAGAGAATATTGTTCAGGATTTGTGGGTTTATCTTGTTTGCCTTAGGTACAGGAGCTTCTCTCAGATTTGGTTTCATGACTAAGACAGATAAAAACCTGTTTAACCTTTGCTCAGCAGTGATAGCACCTGCTCAGAAATTCCATGGGGTACTAGGAAAAAGGCTAATTTTGCTTTAATTTCTGTTAATTTTAATTAAATGTGGAAGACAAAGAGAGAATGGTTTGAGGCTTGCAGGATTTCTAAGTGGGTAATACCAGGCTTCTGGTTTTTCTAGAAAATATTAGAGGTACCTGAAGAAAACAAAAATAAATAAGGGAGCAAAAGGATTTTTCCCTCCCCAAATCTTCCTCCTCAAGAGAAAATTGTGACCAGCAAGAGTAATTTTTGATTATTCAGAGGGTCTGGCATACACTGGGATTATTGTGGCTTTAAGTGACTTTTTTTCTGGGAGCTGGGATTTTTAATTTGAACCCATTGTTTACCTGTGGAAGGACTCCCCAGTTACCAGCCCAGACCTTTCCATGCAGCAGCTTCCCCAGGATCCTGCTCTCCCCTGGGAATGGGCTGTCCAGAGCTGATTCCTGCAGTAATTCTTGCACAGCCTGAGCCATCATGTGAGAGCTTAAACTCTTTACATTGTGGGGAGCCAGTGCCTCTTTGTAAAGCTTATTTCAGGCAACTTTGGCACTGTGGATTATGATTTTTTTTCCCCTAATGCAAACCCGGTGCTGTCACAAGGATAAATCCCACTGAGCAGGAACAAGGCTGTGGACAGACAGACAGACAGACAGACAGGAGACTGCAGCCACCAGCAGAGAGCTCAGCCCAGCCTTCCCAGCAATTCCTGCAATTCACAGGAATATAATTTAAAGATCCAGCTGCCTCCAAACATGCAGGAAAAGCTGGGACAACCCCAAAACCTTCATTGTCCCCAGAAAGACTCCATGGGCTGCTGGTTTTAGAGCCACGGGGTGATATCAGGCTTCTGGTTCTTCTAGAAAATATTAGAGGTACATGAAGAACATAAACAAGGGCCAAAAGGATTTTTCCATCCCCAAATGTTCCTCCTCAAGAAAAAATTGTGACCAGCAAGAGTCAATTTTGCCCTTTTGGCTGCTGGAAGCCAAGGCCAGCAGGAATCTCCTTCAGGTCCTCAGGTGTGTTTGGAATATTCTGCAGCACACAGAGCCTGGCAGGGCTGAAATGCCAGAGACTGAGCAGGAGCTTCACGCCCTCCCTGCTCCTGGCACAGGCAGCACGGCCCCTCCAGACATTTCATTTGTCTTTTAGCTGAGCCAGTGGCTTTTTGCTCACAGATCCAACATGCAGCAGCTCATTGTACCACAAGCCTCCCAAATTCCTGAGGTGCCCAGACCTGATTTTGGAGCTCTGTGGAGCCCAAGGGACGAGGCTCCCGCCCTGCAGCTCCTGCTGGCTACACAAGGGCAGAGAGGAGCAGTCCCTGCTCTTCCCAGGCAAGTCAGAGCAGAAATGACCTCACTGAAATCCAGAGCCAGGCTCCTGGAGATGTTCACCAAAGCAGCCAGGAAACAGCTCCAAAGAGGAGCACACCACGCTCCTGGAATATTGCAACATCCCAAGGGCTCTGTGCCTTTGCTTCCTATCACTCATTTTGGGATAATTCTGGGGGCTGCTCTGGAGGCTGCAGGATTTGTCACCTGATGCTGTGACAGTCCCTGGAGAGGTCCCTGGTGGTGCTGGCACGATGCAGACACGTGGAGTGGGAGCTGCTCATGGAATTGGGTGAGCTTTAACCTCCAACCCCAACCATTCCATGATGCTGTGATGTAAGGAGGGCAGGCAGCCATGGCCAAATGCATCCCCAGCCACTGAGGTGGCTCTGTGACCTGAGTGTGTCCCTGTCACTCCCAGGGACACAGTGACAAGTGGTGCCAGCTCAAGCAGAAAAACTGGGATCCTCGAGCTGGACATTCCAGTGCTGCTGTCCTGGCTGCAGAGGGAAGCAGGGAATCACTTCCAAAATGAGATGTTGGAAAGAGCTCTTAATAATAATTAAGAAAAAAAAAAGGCATTATTTTCCCTACATAATGTGTCATCCTGCCTATTCCTATGTCTTGGGCACTGTCCCTCACTCCTGGTGCCTCCCCAGCTCAGGCAACAGGAACTGCCACTTCTTGCTTCCCTGTCTCTGATTCAATGGAGGGATCCAAATATGGATTCATCTTTCCTGTTGTGCAGCTTGGATGAAGAGCAGGGGAATTTCCAGCATTTATTGTGCCAACTGATTGAGACAGAGCTTTCAGGCTGTTTTGGGAAGATGAGCAGGACCTTGCTCAGAGGGGGAAACTGAGGCACAGCCAGAACAGCAGTGGTTTCCACGGATTTCCAGGTCCTTCCTGCCCACCCTGCTGTTTCCTGTGCCATCCATTCCCAGCTAGGAGAATTGCAGGAAAATTGCATCTCCAGGAATTATGCAGCGGGAAAAAACCTTATAGAGATCTGTAAAAAATCCCTCTGTTACGTTTCAAGGTCTGGAATCAGGGGGCTGGAGACATCCTTTTGTTAAAGACCTCTTCCACCCACTTTTCCAAAAATCCTGTGCTGCTGAGCTCTGACACCTAAAAAATTAATTATTTAAATAAAAATAAATCTCCAGCAAAATCAGCTGGAGAGACACCTTTTTTTTTCATGGCTTTGCAGGTTAAAATCAGCAACTCCTTTAAAAAATGGTAAAAAAAAACCCTTGAGGCAGTTCCATTGCCTCGATATTAAAGGAACAATTTTGTTGCTGGGTGTTATTTTGCTGCAAGGAAGTTTGTCAACACCAATTCTCCTTTTCTCCAATTTCCCTCATACCTGGAGCTCATTTTCAGTGTATTAATTTATTTCCCTCCAAGGATCCTTTTATTAGTTCCAGCCACAATTCCCTGTCAGCTCCTTGTTTTGATTTATCTGAGCACCCTTGAAGCTGTTCCCGGCCGTGTCACACCCCACCCTTCAGTGGCTTCTTCCCAACCCAAACAGATCCAGAGCCTTTCATCTTCCACACTAATCTTCAAAGGAACAACGGTTTTACGGTTTTTGCAATTCCCTCCAGTCCTGGGACATTCCCACCTGCTGCTCCAAGGGCTCACCCTTCCTTGGTGGCATTCCCTGTGTTCTCCACAGCCCTCCCACACAGGAGCTCCTGGCTTTGGGGAGAAAAATATCCTGGGTTTGGTGTGAGGGTGGGAAAATGTCAGCCCTGCTCCCTGTGTGTTTTCCAGAGGGATGTGTTCCCATGCCTGCCCTCTCCCATCACCTCCAGCCCCCGGGACAAAGCCCAGCAGCCACAAGAGCAGAGCTGGGGACGTGGCTGGATACTGCTGGGGACACATCTGGCTCCTATTCCATGAGTTCTTCCCAGGAAAAGCTCTCCAGGAGGCTTTCTCTGCCATGGTGGCACCACTCATGAATCCATGTCCCTTCTCTGGAGGAGTTCTCCAGAGGAGCTGTGGCTGCTCCATCCCTGGGAGTGTTCAAGCTTGGAAGGGCTTGGGAGCAAACTGGGATAGTGGGAACAAGATGAGCTTTAAGGTCATTTCCAACCCAAAGCATTCCATGATTTTGTGGGGACACCAAGGAAAGGTCAGAGCTGGGGAGAGCCAAGAGCCAAAGGGCCCCAACTGCAGCAGCCAAAAATGCTGATCTTTAGGGAATTCATGGAGCAGGAGCTGGGATCCCAACAGTGGTGATCTTTAGGGAATTCATGGAGCAGGAGCTGGGATCCCAACANACAGATCCATGGGGATTGCACAGATCCAGGGGGATTGTACAGATCCATGGGGATTGTACAGATCCATGGGATTGCACAGATCCAGGGGGATTGCACAGATCCATGGGATTGCACAGATCCAGGGGGATTGCACAGATCCATGAGGATTGTACAGATCCATGGGGATTGTACAGATCCACAGGGATTGCACAGATCCATGGGATTGCACAGATCCAGGGGGATTGCACAGATCCATGGGATTGCACTCCCTGGCTTTGTATTTCCTTGTTGTCCAGGCTTTGGCAGCCTGTCCATCTCCTTTTCCAAGCCCTGTGTGCTCCAGTGGGGAGTAGAAGATCCCTGGGTGAGCTCTGTGGACCTCCCTCTGTTATTAATGACTTCTATCAGTGTTCCCTCTCTCCCAAACAATAATTAATTCCCTTTTCCAAGCCCCATGGGAAGCTCAGGGAATCCCAAACCTGCTGAAGACCCAAGGATGTAGGTACTGGAAGCTCCATGGGCTGCTGAGGAGTGACCTCCCTGTGTGATCCCCCTGCATGCTCCTCCACCTCTGCTCCCTGCACCCTCCACTGCAACCTCTGGGACCCCTCTGTGCTGCTCCTGGATCTTCCCCCTGTCCTGGAACCACATTTTCCACCTCTCAGCTCCCAGGAATCAGCACTGGCAGTGGCTGCACCCACCTGACTCTGCTCTGGGGCCCTGTGCAGCTCCTGGAGGCCTGGAGTTTGCAGCTTCTGTGCCCCTTCCAGGCACCCCAGGGCATCCCAGCGCTGCACGTCCCACTGGTGAATGCCCCAATGATTTGTCTTAGTGAGGTTTTAGATTTATTTGTATTTAATTTGCCAGTTTATTCTTTCCCCTGGTTTCCTTCTTTGGCCACAGCTGTCACTTCTGGAATGATCTCTTTGGAATCACAGCAGATCCCACTGTTCAGCCATGCTGGTTTTGGGAGATGTTTTTTCTTAGATTACTCCAATTCCTTCCCTGGGAGCCTCTAATGCCTGGGACAGGCTCCAGGAGAGCCTCCTCATGCACTCAGGTTTCCTGTAACTGCATTCCCATTTCCCACCTCCAATTCCTCTTTTTAAAATAAGTATTTCCAGGTAAATGCTGCTGTGATAGCTGGGTTTGGGTTTACGGGGATGTGGGGCTTGAAGAAAGAGCTCTTAAAACAAAAGATTCTTTTTCCTACATAAGGTGTCATCCCTCCTGTTTCCATGTCTTGGGCACTGTCCCTCACTCCTGGTGCCTTTCCAGCTCCATCCCAACTTCCATCCCAGTGTTACTTCCCAAATAATGCTCAGGAGCAAACCAAGAATTGTCTTTTCCCTGTGAATTCCCTCCTGGTCACACCTGCAGTGGCTGTGGAATTTGTGTGTGACATTTGCTCACGTGGCACCACTGAATTGTCCCTTTACTGGGATTTCTCCACAGCTTTTCCTGCCCATTTCCTCCTTTGGGATGTGTTTGTGTTCCCAGGGAACAGCCCCAGCACCACCCTCTCCTTCAGGAAGGAAAAACGTGGAGTTCTGCCCCCTGCAACCCAAAATCAAATCCTCCACCAAGCTCTGGGAGCCTGAGCATCCCTGCCCTGCTCCTTTCCCACTGAAACATCCTCTTCTCCAGCCTGGAATGGACAGGGAGGAGGAATTGCAGCACTTTGCCCTTAAAAACCTGGTCCCTTCTTACTGCTGGACATTCCTTTTGCTGCACAAACGATGGACACACCCTGGGAATTGGGATATTCCTCCTCTTCTCCCTCCTCCTGCCCAAAGCTCTCCCACTTTCCCATTCCCTTTGTTTTAACCTCAGGAAAATGAAGCAGAATTTAAAAAGGAGGATGGGGATATGGATGCTGTCATTGCTCCTAAATCCTGCAAGAGGAATATTTGGAAACCCAGGTGCTGATGGATGTGGGATAATCATGGGAAAAGAAAAAATTTCCAGGCAAAGACCAGCAACGAGAGTGTTGTAATTCAGCTTTTTTGTTAAAAAAAACAAAACAAAACAACCCAAAACTCAGAACAACCCAAACATTGAACAGGTTTGTTAAATCACAGACATAAAAGAATCAAGAAATACTAAAAAATAAAAAAAATACATTGCAAGAGACATCTTGTTGTCCAAGGCCATTGGATTCAGGAGCTGCTGGCTGCCCAGCCCTCAGTCAGTGGAATTTGTGCTTCCAGGAACACAAATATTGGGAATACACAGCGCTTACTGGAGAAGAATTAAGACTAAAAGATATTTACCCCTTTCAAATAAATAGAGTGTCATCTATAGCAACATTTAAATTAGTAAAACAGGTTTTTTAAAGCAACCAAATGTAACAAAATCATAAATCAGGTCTAGTTTTTCTTGTGTGTGTTAAGAGCCTTTTTTTTTTCTTTTTCCTGTGTTTAAAAAAAACAACAAAAATACAAAACAAAGTGTCTTTGAAAAGTCAGATTCTTCACCAGGAGTGAAGGTCACCCTCTTTTTGTTCTGAGGGTGGGAGTGAGGTCTGGGAACCACTCAGGATCCTCCCTGTCCAAGGATTTTGGTGGGACACAGAGCTCTCCCTGTCCTCGGAACAAATCAGGAATTTTTTCCCTGTGTGTGACGTTGATCCCAGCACAGCCAGACCCTGGGATGGGGGAGAGTCCCTGAGCTGTGCTGGGCTCAACATCAGCCCTGGGGAAGAACTCAGCTGTAGCTAGAAAGTCTCTTTTAGGCAGTTTAGAAATTAATTCAGTGTTTAAAAAAATACTTTTTATTTTTCCTCATTACCACTTCCACAGCTAGAGGAAGCAATGCCCCTTCTCAGGTAAGGAATGGGGGGGAGCATGGAATAATCCTCTGGATATGGGAACCTTTGGGATCACTGACCCCAAGCCACGTTTCCTACCACTGCATCCTCAAACTGGGAGCTGCTGGGGCACCCCCCACACATTCCCAACCCAGCTCCAGTTTCAGTTCCAGTTCCAACTGGGAAGAACTGGAGCCCAGGCAAACCCAGCACAATCCTGGGTGTAATTCCTCAGGGAGCCACCAGGAATGAGGAGGCCCTGGAGCTTCCCTCAGCACCGAGGGAATGTCCTGGGAATGTCACAACCTGGGATGTCCTGGCAGGGATAAGGAACAGATTCCAGTCCCTGCAGGGATGAGGGAGCAGATTCCCATTCCTGCAGGGATAAGGAGCAGATTCCAGTCCCTGCAGGGATGAGGGAGCAGATTCCAGTCCCTGCAGGGATGAGGGAGCAGATTCCAGTCCCTGCAGGGATGAGGGAGCAGATTCC
>VZTT01023561.1:0-26257 GCA_013400855.1 Buphagus erythrorhynchus
TGGTTGGTTGGTTTTTTTAAATATGCTCCAGTTAGAAAATAGAAAAGTTTTAAAATAGAAAAAACATCCAGGCTGCTGCCTTTCTCACTGTAGTTCTCCACATTCAGCAATGATCAGGAAAAGTCACTGCAGGCCCTGAACAACAGTACTTTCATGGTAAACTGGAGGTGGCAGAGGCTCTGAGGGGCTGCTGATACAGCAACTGGCAAGCACAGCCTAGGCTTCCTCAAAGGCTATGTCACCTCTCTTGCACTGGTACAGCCCTGCAATCCTCCCTCCATCCCACAGTGTCACCTGCCTCCCCCTCCCCACAGGGGTACCTGCATAGTAGCATTGTCATCTGTGTTCAGGCTGCACTGTGCCACTGCAGGGAATGCCTGGCAGATGAGGAGCTGGGACAGAGGGGGTTTTGTATTCCTCACAACTGTGGTCAGTATATCAATAGAAGTCTGAAAGGAAAGCACAAACTGTCACAGCAGCAGCCACAGAACTTGAAGTCAGCACTACCCACCCCTGCTGCAAACATCAAAGGTGTGAACTGCAGGGATCTGGCCACCGCTGCAACCATGCCCTGAACTCACAGTCTAGAATAATTTTTAAATGTGAGGACCCTGGAGTCACACGCCCAAGCATCACTGGTGTGAGCTGTAGAAATTCCCAAGACAATTCCTACATTAAGAGCAGTGTCAGCACTCAAACAGATGCATGCTAATCTGAACTAATCAGAGAACTGTTCTAGCTGACTTGCTCCATTTTGGTTATATTGATTTAAATTTATTTTAATTACTCATAAGCAATTGTTACAGTCATACCAATTAACAGATTATATGCATATTGATACAGATGTTTATGGGTTTAATTCCATACAACCATTCTACATAGTCAAAGCTTCATCTTTTATTAGGGCACCTGTATAATTTATCTCAAATTCATACATATGTGATGAATAAATCAGAAAAAGCCTTAGGAAGAAGTGCAAGGAAAAGCTGTGTAATCTGCTGGGAGAAGAGACTGTTCTTGCTGAAAGATGGCAATGTCACAGCAAAATGACTGAGGATGACTGATACTGTGGAGACTGGAAGAAGGCCAGAGGAGCAGTTTATAGCAAACTTTTGGAAGCATCTTCCTGCACCTGCAGTTTGTCTCCTCTCCACAGAGAAACCTCCCCCAGTGACTGAAGCCATTGCTCCAAAGCACGTCCACAGCTGCCTTCCTGCCCTTTGCAGAACAGCCACCCCAGGTGTTATAGAATAGGGAACATCTCCAGCCCAGGCCCTGCCCCACTGAAGCACTTACTGCACACAGCCCTGCCGGGATCTTGTCAGCTGGGGCCTGCATGATGCTGACAAGGGTTGGGATCAGCCTCATCTGCATTGGACCCTGGCAGGCTTCTATTTGAGCTAGCTCCTTAAAAATATCCTGGGCAAGAGAAGCAACAACAGGATCTGGAGAGAGAAAGCACTATTTACTAAAACACACACACATCTCAATCTTTGCCACCACTATTTTGGCTGGGCAAAGCAAGTTTCCCCTCTACCTTTACCACAGGAATCAATATTCATTCAATGACCATTAATTAAGTTTTCAGCAGCAGGATTCAAGAGCAAAACCAACTGTGCTTCGGGAATGTAAGTGGAATGCATACCGTTGCTGTACTTGAGGAATATTGCAATGGTGAAGGGGCAGATCTTGTTCTCCATGCTGGCTGTAAACGCCGGGTCCACCGTGCACACAATGCACAGCGTCTCCATCACCAGGTTCAGCACCTCGGAGCTGAACTGAGTTGCCAAGTGGATCAGTCCATCAAGAATGCTGGGAAGGAAAGGCTGCAACACATGGGTGCTCTCGGAGATCTTCAGCTGGTCGCAGTATCTAGATGAGAGATTTGTGATACAAAAATACATTCCTAATATATTGAAGTAACTTAAATATATTGCATTCTAAATAATACATAAGGGATTGTTCATGTCCATTCTTATTCCTTAAGTTCACTCCTCTAGGACTTCTCTCCTTCAGTCCACTTCAGCTTGACATCCCAGCAGCTCAGCAGGAAGGAGCAGGAAAGCTCTCACCAGAAATCTTCCCTCCACATTCCACACAAAGCAGAGTTGAACTGAGTGATGTTAAAGCTTCTACTGCCCTTTAGTGACAGATCTCTCCTAAGAACTGCCCATCGATGGAGAAAAGGAAAAAATCCAGGACAGACACTGCTCACAAAGTGTTTCATTACCATGTTCTACAAGAGAGTGGGGGGTGATAAAGCAATTTCAGGGATGACTAAGTCATAAATCTCTGACTTTATTTATTCATTAACATTTTAGTGCAAATAAGGGACAAAGTGTCATTTGGAAGTGGTGAACAGTTAGGTTTTAACAGATTTTTTTGTGACTTTTTTTTTTATTTAAAACGAATGTTTATTTTTTACTTTAGAATGAGTACAGCAGACCTTCCTTCTGACAAAAATGGGGTAAGAAAATCAAACCCCAAACACTCCTTATTGCTGTGACTGGCTACATAGGCCTGTATGTGTCACCCTTATGACCAAACAGGAATAATTGGGGTTTCATCCTTGTGCTTTCCAACACTAGTGCTGCTCCTCCCTGTGACCATATCCATCACAACACTTTACTGTAGTCAACCTTGAACCTCAATTCTATATTCCTCAATAGAGTTCCTATTTTTAATCTGTTTGCTTATGCTTTTTAAGCTGACGTCTATTTCATTCAAAGCAAAACCTCCCACAGCCCAAACAGAAATGCTATTTTAACAACCCAGTGTGATTTATACCCCCGTCCCTGGGGCTGTGGAATAGCCCAGGGTTTGCTTACCCCCAGATGGCTCTGACTGCAGAGATCCGGACAGAGGGGGGCTGGGTTTCATGCAATCCACTGACAGTGGCCTGCAGGAACTGCTGGATGAGCTCTGGAGACATGGCCACGGTGAAACGGCTGGCAGCCCACAGGGCCCGGCCCAGGAGGAAAGGAGACACTGCAGCAAAACAAAAAGCCTCAGTGGTTTCAGAATAAGCTTTAGGAGTTTAAAATCACAGCTGCTTCCATCCATTATTTAAAATCTTGTCATCCCAACAGGAAAACACTGAAATGTGACATACAAGACTTCGTATGTGCCAGCATACAATGAATTTTTGTTCATGGGCAGAATCCAGTTTATTTTTTCAGTTATTTCAAAGAGTAATTTCTCATTTATTAAAAAAACCTCTTCCCTTTAACTATTTACACTTGAATTTGTTCATCACTGAACAAAAGCAAAGGAAGAGAACAGAGGCTTTTCCACTTATTCCCATTTATCCAGTTCAATGTTCTGTCCCCAGCTGAAGAAAACAGCAGCATCTTAGGGAGAAGGATTGGAATAACAGAGCTCATACCCAGGGATTTTTCACAGATTACATTACTAGTTTGCAGCCATCACCCTGCAGTTACAGAACAGAATTCTGTGGTTCACCAGCTCCACAGAAGCAGTGGACATTCCTTATCCACTCACCTGCTTGCACTCACCAAGGTATGTTATATCTTTATCACACTTAATCCTGCTGCCTTTTCAAACTATGAATCTCCTCCTTACCTATCTAGGCTGGCCTCAAAGTGATGATGCTCTCTGTTCCTCAGCATCTTTACTGCCATTATTTATGCTCCTGCAAGTACTAATTTTAAGATGAGGACATAAAACACTCTGTGCAAGATGTACAGCAAGAGTAGAGCTTTGTTTTTTAAGTCATTATCACAAAACACAACATTTCTTTGTCTGTACCATTACTGACCATTAAACGGATATCCTTGGAGAGCCATCAACACAGACTCCTGGAGCCCTTCTAGAGCACAGCAGCTCACTTACAACCCAGTGCCACACATGTAAATGAATGCAAATATATGTAAATTGCTGAGGTTGGTTTCTTACATGGATTGCATACTACGCACTTTGCACACTAGTTCTTCACCCAACATTAAGACAAAGAAAAGAAAAAACCCTTCTTTGTAATGGGCTAAATAAGTGTTTCTTTGATGAAAAAAGAAACCAGGAATCAGTTTTTTCTACACTGACAACTCAATGTGGACTCATCAATGATGCTCACATTGCCTTTAACTTCTAAAATTTTAATTTGCAAGGACTTTGGAGGTCTGACTTTCAACAGTTCCTCTGGTTTTCTTGCACACTGATGTATGATAACACAGAGAGCAAAATCCTGCTGAGTTCCCAAAAACAGAATCCCATTTAGCCAGGAGCATTATTTGAATTCATGTGCTACAACTAGTGTCAACCTCAGCAGAAAGCAAATGGGATGACATGGTGCAGCAGGAATTCTGAAGGCGGTTAAACACTGCTGGTGACTTTCCCAGGAACAGACACAAGACATCAGAACAGCTATTTACCACCCAGCTCCCCGAGCCCTACAGGCTCATGCATCCAAGCCAGCAACGAGATCCAGCTGAAAGCACAGTCCCAAATATAAAGGACTTACACTGGAACCAGGAGCACAGGGGAACTCGTAAGATTTATTTTTTCCACATGAGCAACGTGAACAAGTGCATTTACCAATACCTCACACACACATCAACCTGACTGATTCATCAGAGACTCCCAGTGTCTGGCACCCAGCAGTTATTCCCCAGGAGGCAGGGTCCCACATACCTGAAAGGTTGAGATCTGCCAGGACCACATTTGTCAGAAAGCCATGCATATCAAAGTGTATTCTCCCATTCTTCACACTGTCTGTAATTATAGACTTGACTGAGCCCAGGGCCAGCATACAGGCTTCATGTATTTTCCACCTGCAAAATAGTTCAGATGCCTTAAGACTTTTTCCTCCATCATTACTCAAGAAATAAATACATATTCTGAAGTGAAGTCACAAGTAATTTTTTTGGTCTAAGGTACCACAACTATTTCCTTGATCCCAAAAGAGAATTTAAAAAAGCTCTCAAAGAGATTAACATTCACAAACTGCAAGATGGGGGCTTGGAAACTCCCTCAGAATGGGCAGTATTCTCAGTCACTTCCTAAAATATTGGTGGAATAGTTGTTACTTGTACCAATTTTGTTCTCATAATAAAAAAGAACCTCTTCCATGAAAGCTTGTGTTCCAGCCATGCCTTCATAATTTATGTGCAGAAGCACTGGGATACCCAGTACATTAAAGGTTTAAAAACATCTCATTTTGGATTAACATTTTGTTAATTATAATGATATAGAACTATGTGCAAATATACTTCTCCTTGTTTTATTTGTGAAGCCAAGAATCTACTTTACAACTTCTCACAACTGGGGCCTAATGGGGACCCAATGTCTTATTTTGCAGCCATTCTGTTGCTGCTCATTATTATAGGGGCTACTCTGACACTAACATTCAAAATAAACACAAACACTGAACCAATGCACTGTAAAACCAGGAGAGAATCGCCGTGGACCAGCAACCAGGTACTCCTGCAGCGGAGTTTTCTTCTTTTATCCCCAAATAACATTAAAAACTGCAACTCTGACGTTCTAAAATTGAACACATATATCTGCATACAGCACCGCTCTTTTTGACATCAAGTAGAAAAAAATTTTTTTTGTATATATATACACGTGTATATATTATNCAATTAACTGAATACAAAGTATTGCAATTTTCTCTTCTGATTTTGTATAAGTAATTATCATTTCCCATGAGATGTTTTAAGGAACATCAAGCTCTGAAGGGAGGGAGCCTTGGCACAGATAGCTTGTGCTAGGAACTGCCCAAAGTACTCCACAAGAAGATTTCACCATCTGGCTCAAGAACTGCTGTACTTTCTTCTGCTTCTAATCAGAGCTCTCCAATTCCATCTTTGCCCATCAGCAGCACTGTCACAAGTGCAATGTGATTAAATCGTGGTGCATGCAGTGCTGCAGATGAGTGACCCCGTCCCAGCCCCAGCCCCTCACCAGTGCTCAGCGCCGCTGTTTTTAGCCTGCTCAGCTTCCTGCAAATGCCTCGTAGCTGCTGCAGCCAGAGCAGTTGCACTCTCATTCTGGAAATCAGCAGCCACAGCCTGTGCACAAGGAAATGGTAACACTCATTTGTATGGACTGTTAAAAGTTGGCCTTTTCTCTAAATGCCCTCCCTGAAGGCAGGTTTGATACTTGTTATTACTATTTCAGTATCTAAATGTGGAATACATTTCATACCAGCAGCAGATCCTGAGCAGCAATTCTCACTGTGTAGGAAAATGTATCATCATCTTCATCCTCCACAAACTGCTGTGGATTCGCAGTCCAAACTTTTATCTAGAGGAGACAAAAAGGATAGGGCAGCTGAGAATTCAGGACATCATGGGTAAAAGGCAGCTTTTCTGTTCCCTGCAAACTGTTTTGGAAAACTACTTTCAGAAATTTTCTCTGCCATAAGAAGTCTTCATCCTCAACTGATTTTTCTTCTATTCCATTGGAAAAACCTTCGAAAAGAAGCAACTCTTTGTTCTGTGCTCATCTTGCTCTTCTGCCCCTCATTTGAGATCAGAGTTTGGCAGAACTAATGACTGACCTGGAATCAATGCTACATAGCTTTATTTTTAGATGAGGAAGGGGAGAAGCAGATAAATCTTTTAACAGAGTGCTTATTTTTATGCATGTCTACCTAAACTAAAAGATGATGGTTGTCATGCTTGAGAGACCAGGAGCTATGCAGAATTTCAGTACAAATTATTTCACCCTACTAGCACAACATTTTTGCTCTCACAGAAAGCTGTTTATTCCTTTCAGCATGATAATCCTCATTTTCACAGCACAATGCATCATGGAGGATGAAGGAAGAAAGCCTGAAAGAGCTGAGGTTGTTCAGCCTGGAGAAGATTCCAGGAAGACATTTATAATTGCCTTAAAAATAAAGCCCTTTAACCAGGGCCCCAGGACAAGGGGCAACAAGTTTAAACTGACAGATGGTATGTTTAGATTACAGAAGAAATTCCTTGCTAAATGGATGCTGAGACACTGGGTATGTTGCCCAGAGAAGTTCTGAATGTCCCAACACTTGAAAGTGTCCAAGGCCTGGCTGGATGGGGCTTGGAGCAACCTGGGATAATGGAAGGTGTCCCTGCCCAGGGCAGGGGGTGGAACAGCATGGGCCTTCAAGTCCCTTCTGACCCAAACCCTTCTGTGATCTGTGATTTACTGCCCACCTTGTACCATTTTGGAACCTCTTAGTGCTGCCACAGCAAAGTGGAACAGCCTGTTAGATTACAGCAGCTTCCACACACTGAAACTCATCCCAGCACACTTGCTGGTTAAAATCTCTCATTTCCTTTGTTTCCTACACAACACAAACATGCTCATCTGCTCCTCTGTGATCTGCATGTACAGCAGGATGTAATAGATCAGGTCTGGCAGAGCCTTCTTCACAGTGCTCTTAAATTTGTTGTTTTCCAACAAGGCATGAACAAATTCAAATATGCTGAACACCAGATTTTCAAAGCCCAGAACTTCACCTGAACAAAGTGGAAAAAACAAAAAAGAACATGACTGAATATGCCAACATACAAAATGGTACAAATGGATGTGAAAATAATTACAAACTGGTAGCTTGTCTGAGGAGATATTTATTCATTCTACTGGACTAGCAAGTGCAGCAGCAGCCCCAGGAGGATTTCTGACCTCATCACTTTCTGCTCTCTTCCCACCACACATCCCTCATTAAAATTTATCAAGCTCAACCTAAAACCTATTTGATTTTCTTCTGTCCCACTACTTTTAACTCAAAATTGTTGCCAAACTCACTTTGAGCCATTAGAAAACTTGAATTGTGTGGCTGCATTGATCACAATCACAAGTAGTTTGCAAAGAAGTGATGGACACCATTCTAACATGGTAAATGCACCTTTAGCACAATTTCCCACGGTGCTTCAGTCACTGTTTTAACAGGAATATTTAGGTAACTCCATTCCTCTTCAAATGCAGAAGTGAAGTGCAAGTTCTTACCATCAGAATCCACAGGATCCTCCACCTCTTCTGTGTAATTTACCTCTGTTCTCACATAAGTGGATGGAGTTAAGGAAATGTTTTTTTTCTAAAGAACAGCATCTATTTTGGAATTAATCTGTTCCTGTCTTAAAATGCCTGATAACTTGGGAAGGTTTTGTTCTTTAAAAACCCTCTGATTTTGTGTAGACTCCTGTGCTTCACAGAGACAACAATCCCAGGAGCTCCTGACTTTGTGCACTGCCCAAGTTCAAAGACCACTTTCCACAGACCACTCACATATCACTTCAGCACTTCTTTCATACTATTTGATTAACTTAGATCAAACTCACCAAGATAACCCAAAACTTCATTTATGTTAACTTTGCAAGAACAGAAACCCCTAGACTCACTCTTTTCAGGGGATGTGAGCTAATTCAACACATCACTGCTGCCCAAGAGTGAGGAGCAACCCCTGCTCCCACATCCTACCTTAGATTGGCTCTGCTCCCTACCAAGCTTCTCCACAAGCACTAGCACTGGGAAATGGCAGAAAACTAACCAAGGAGCAAGAAGGAAGGAGTTTTCTTTGGGGATGGTGAACTGAAGATCCAACAAGTACCAGAGGAAACACAAGGAAAGGAAGAACAAGACTCTCCCCTTTTGCAAACAAAAGCCCATTTTGTCAGCTCAGGTATCAGCAGGACTGTAGTAGGAGTCAGGACAGGAGAGGGAAAAATACACCATCAAAGATCCAACAAACACCTCCTTGTATTTTCACAGATTCACAAAATGGCTTGGGTTGGAAGGGATCTTAAAGACCATGTAGTTCCAATCCCTCTGCCATGGGCAGGGACACCTTCCACTGTATTTTAACAGGAGCCTGAAAAAACAATATGGAGAGATTTGAGTTGTTAGTTTTCAAGTACTGGGCAATGCACCCACAGAACACTGACACAGCTGAGTGTGCAGTGGAGCACTGAAAATTCGAATGGCAAATCAGCTTCTGCAGCAAGTGCAATCAGCCATCAGTTCTGCTGCAGCAAGGGGTACTGCTGGTTCTCCTTCTCCTGAAGTCTTTACACTGTGACCAGCATCTTTTTAAGAAGACAGTTTTTACCAGAAGGTACCAGAAACAACGCAGCGCTCGTGGCTGTTCTACAGGACACATGCATCAATCAGCACACATTTTAAGCAAAAAAGAAACTTAATGGAGCCTCCAGAAGTAACAGAAAGATCCTGTTTTGTATAGCAGGGCAGAGCACTCCATGGATTGTGCTTCTCCAGCAGTCAGGTCATTACTGGGTATGAAACTGAGTTTGTCTCGTTCGATTCCAGTCAAACCCATTCACTTCCAAGGATATAAAGCAGCACTTTCTGTAAGGGTGTTCCAGACGATGGGCAGGATCTGCTGCATTGATGAAATCATGTGCTTTGGGTAGTTTTTCACAAGTGCTGTCACAGCCTGGAACCAAAAAGAATATCAGTCAAAAGTGAAACTGGGAAAGCCATCAACACACTCAAATCACAGGCTGCTGTTTCATGAATAACTGAGATCATCCAAAGATTTCCTGTCACCAAGGTTGCCTCTCACTCCTGACCACACAATCCCCTCTCTTGCTCAAACACTGACCAAGACACCTTTCTTGGTGTTTCCTTTTTTGCAGGGAAGCAAAGGGATAATACAAGATGTGGCACTCTGAAGACAATGTCATAATGCAGTGGTAAGGCAATGACTCAAATCCAAAGCACATCAGTGCGCAGCACTATCTGGATACAATTATCCTAGAAGTATCTCGTCCCAGAAAAAGAATTCTAACGTCACGTAAAACCAGACTACTGCCCATTTTCCATGCTTCTACTCATGTAAGCAACACTTCCATTGCACACCCAGGGAGTAGCTGCAGAAGCAAACACCCACCCAGATCAATTCCCTTCCCATTTTGGCTGCAGACACCGGTGGCTGTGCCAGCCCAGCACAGGGGCTGCTCTGGGAGCAGCTTAGCAGCTCCACAGGGGATCGTGCCTGGACTTTCATGAAGCTCATCATCCTCACTTAGGGGAGCCCTTCCACTGACACTTGCCAAAAGCCTTTTGGGACCCTCCAGGAGTGAGAGAGCTCTCACTCCCTCCTCTCCTCCCCTGGGGCACGCCTCCAGCAGCATTACACTTGTTACAGAACAGCCACTCACAAACTGCCTGAGAAGTGGCTGTTCCCAGACACACAGGTGTCAGTTTGTTTGTGCTTACCCAATACAAACCACTCCGTGCAGTTTGTTTGTTTGCAGCACTGGGTACATTAACAGAAAAAAAAATAGTAATTCACCTTCCAGAAAAACAACAGCAATCTAATATCAGTGTTGGAGATGAGTAGGTGTCAGGACTAACCCAGATATATGGGTTTGGGAATGAGTCTGGCAGGTGCTAGAAGGAAGCATTACAGAAAAGACCTGCTGCTGTCTCCAGGGAAAAGAAATTATGCAGGTGCTGGCAAAGGATGTGAACCTGATCTTCAGGACTGGTGCAAACTCAACATTCTGCCTAGGGCCACAGGAGCATCCACACAGACTTGTTCCATATGCCACTGCATATGAACCCTATGTAAATGTCTCCAAGCTCTACGCCCAACCAGCTCTGCAGGAAGCGCTGCTGGACTGCTAAGGGAGCTCATAAACTCAATGGCTCTGCGGCTGCCACAGTAGAAGGCTGCATTTACAAGGTCACCAGAGTCTTGCAGAGCCAGTCATTAAAATACAGAGCACTCTCCGGTCAGATGTTGTATTTCAGTCCCTGGCCTCTCATTCTGCCAATTCCCACTGCTTGCCTGAACTCAAAAAACTGCTTCACAGATCCTCTGCCAATCCCCACATATTGCTCTACCACCTATTAATCCTTCAAGAAAGCCCTTATCCTTCTCTCTTCAGAGAACTGCTCCTTCAAGTCACTCTATCAAAGCCTTTTATTGCTTCTCTTCCTGTTTGCTTCTTTAAACAAAGAAGGAATTCCCAAATTTTTGAATAAAAAGCTTAAAATACACACTAGAGAGCATGCTAAAAGCTGACTGTCAGTCAGAGTTCAGCAGGGGCAGGTGAAGTACTTTCTTCATAAACTTGGGAAGTTTGTCCCAAGACACAGATACCACCTTATCTTCCATCCAAGAACAAAGAGGTTATAATTAGTTATTTTTTCTAGCTAGTTACTTGTTCCAGCATCAGGAAAAATATAAGCGTAACTTCTCTGACCCACAGGTGTTGAACAGCTTCTAAGTACAAATGAAGAAGCACAACAGCAAGACAGCAAGATGCTTTAGATTGTTGGTTATTTGGTGCTCCTGATATATTACTGCACACTAAGTACAGTATTGCATTCCAATTTGTATTCCATTATTGTGAAATTTGCCTTAAATCTGTCACCTGTCACGTTTAACCACTCTGTTTCTCTCAAATCAACCAATAGTAGCATGTTCAACAGTGGAATTAGGATTCAAGAATTGCATAGTTGCAGCTCATTCATCCTTAGAGACACCAATTTAATTAATGCTGAACTATCAAACACAACAGTAAACTACACCATGGGTATTTCCTTCTAGTCCTCACACTTGATGATATTTTTGTTGTCTCATCTCCTCTAAGGATAAAAGGCCCTGATTTCCTGCTGATAACTGTTTAAAAACTTGTAACTATACTGGGAACAACTTGGGACACATTAACCATCAGTGGTTCCCCACGATGTGGTCCAAACTATTCACTCTTCTAACCAGGATAACAGTCCCAGGGGATCAGGCAGATGTGCACACTGCAATAGCATTCCTCAAAGCTTCTGCCACTGTCCTGCAGAACATTCTGACACGGACAGCACAATAGTTTAGGTCAGGGCTGCCCCTGACTTCCATCAAAAACTCCAAGAACCTTGGAGTACAAAGCTCTCAAGTGACAGGGAAGGGGAAAAAAAAGTCTTCCTGTCATTTGCCGCACAGCACTTCATCAAGGAAAAGAAGATTGGATTGAGTTTGCATCTGGTTGAAAATGTGCCATAAAAAAGTCTCAATTCCCTCTTCCATTGCATCAGCTTTTCAAGGGGATCCTGTAATGACTTCATCTGTAGAGCTGGTTTAAATAATCCCCTAAGGTTTCTTACTTCTGCATTACAATGACAATAAAATCCACTTCTCTGGAAGTGAAGGCAATTCAAGGCTTTCACCTGAATCCCTTTTTCCTCAGAAAATTGCTATCATCAGCTCAGAAACCCTAAGTGACAAAACCATGAATTGCCTTAAGTCAACATCCAGAACACTCATCTCTTTCACAAAGAGCCTCCTACAAACCACTTGTCAGCAGCAGATCTCCTGAATTTACTGTTTAAATCCACACTGGTTCTCTGCTGCCATCATGCCACACGACACACAGCAGTGTATTCAGATCCAAATCCTCTTGTGCTGCAGCTCCCCTGCAGAGGCCAAAGGCAGAGGCCCTCGGCACAATATTGAGCAGAGCAAGAAAATGGTGACATTTCCTCAGAGACTTTCCCAGCCTGTCACATTGTTCAAGAACCTCCTGGTGGAACCAGTGCTGACATACCCATGCAAACAGCCCAATGCCAGCAAGCACCTACTTAAATAACAGAAAAGGCTGCAGAATGCATGGATGTAATGAGAACAGAACTGGCCTGACCTGGTTTAGAGTGAAGCCATCAGTTACATCTGGTTTCTGTGGAGGCTGAAAAATACCATTACTCATTAACAATCCAAATGTGAGTATCTGGAGTAAGAGATCCAAATATTCTTGAGCTGCAGCCTGTTCAAATCGAGATGATACCCTACAGTGTTCCTTTCATGTTGCTGTTCCTATATATCACTGCCCCAGGAATCCCAGTGCACAGGCAACAGAAAGGAAAAAAACCCACAAGACACACACTCCCTCAACAAAAACTGCCAACATCCTTCTCCAAACTCCTTTCCAGTAGTGCTGCACAGGAAGAACAGCTCCAGGTGTTCCTAGAGTATGAGACCTGCAGTCCCTCACTGAGAAGTCACAGGATGCCCAGACCAGGTACTGCTGCCTTGAACAGGACTGAGACAGATTCCACAACACAGAGCTCAGGAGCTGCTGGTTTGTGTAACACAACAGCACCCTCCCAGCATGTATTTTCATTACTTCAGCACAAAGCTGGTCATCCTGAAAAACTTTTGACACTTGTCTTGAGTAACTTCCTTATTGCTTTCTTCAGGGAACTGAATGGGCCTCAGTGCTCATCCTCAGAAACCTGCACACTGACCTGAGTGCTGCTCACCCCAGCACACAGGCAGGGAAATGAAAGATCTGGATTTGATCCTGCAACTGATGCTTTTGGCTCTTTGCTCTCCCATGCTGCAGGCAGCACTCCCTACAGCTCCAGTACTTTCCAAGCTGTTACAGGGGTCTGCACTGGCCCTCATCCCCATGCACACAGAGCTCTCCAATCCAATCTCCTTTCTCCAGGAAACCAGGACAGTACAAAGACCTTCCATCTCTCTTTCTCAGAGATCATTTAGCATTAAAGAGCAGGCAAGTTGCAGAAAAGCACCTGCACTTAATAAGCTTTTATAACTCCACTGCAGCAGAGTTCTGTAGCATCTTTAGAAAAGATTGGTATTTAACTACAGATTATGGTGTCCAAGACATATCCAAGCTACATTAGATCAGAAAATGGCAAGGGCAGATGGTCCGATAGACCAGATTCCTGTGGATCATTTTACAGATCTCATCATAGGTATCTTCAGTACAGGCAAACAATTTATTTTACTGTTGATGGTGCTGGGAGCCAAAAGCCTTCACTGTTCATACCATGAGCAATACTGGGAGATGTGCCACTTGAGTTTGTTTTCCAGCACATCTGAGTATGTGTTGGCATTCAATTCTTTCTCTGCTCAATCAGCCCTAAATGACTCACCTTTAAAACTTCCATCTTAAACCCGCTGTCTGATGTTGGTCCATCAGGCATCTGCAGGGCCTGGACAAAGGCTTCTGTGAACTGCTGCACCACAGGAAAAATCAGGACCTTGGCAGCACCCTGGTTACAGACAATGCAAGCACAGCTGAATACCAGATACAGAATACCCACATCTGACAGGTAAAGCAATAGAAGCATCAGCAATTGCACTTTTCTGGCACAAAATAGAAGACAAACTGCACAATATTGCAAAGCCACATAAAAGCTGTTTCAGATATCACTTGGGCTCTCTCTTTATGTTAGGAACTAAGCTCAGCTGAGTCCCACTCTTCAGAACCCCACAGAACAGGCTGCCACAAAAGACATCCAACTCATCACTTTGGAGTCTCAAGAGAGATCCAGACAATCCAGTCTGGAGAGCCCCAGGAGCAGTGCTCACCCCCTCCTAGAAAGGCATTTCATTTGATGAGCTAAATCCTGCCCTGCACCCTGCCCCAGCACCCCCAGGCTATAAAACCAACCTGAGGTGGCTCCATCACACACACAATTACCCTAAACCCTGCAGCTGGCATTTATCTCCCTGCAGAGCCTCCATCCCCCAAACCAAATAAGCTGAGTATCAACAGCTGGCCTGAGGATTAGCAGGATGATTCCTCCTAGGAAAACGCAGTAAGTATTTTTCCAGATGTCAGAGCACTCCATAAGCAGTCCTTGGCAGAGCAAGTAATGCAGGACCAAAATAATTTTAGAGATTATTCCTCATAACTTCATAGCCAGGACAGCGAAATCCTATGTTTAAATCAATTAGGAAATGTCATTTATAAAACTATTGCCTTTTTCTTTTATTTTTTTAAAGTAAAATTTCAATAGAAAAAGTTTAGTATTCAATGTAAAGGACACTGTCAGCCCTTCTCCAGAATACGAGTAAGGAGCTATTACTATCTCTTGGATACTGGTACTAGCTTCATGATACAGTGCATAAGTAACCTTGTCATGGCAGTACAGATACAGTGTAATTACCAGAACTTTCCAAAAATCTACACTGGATTGCTCCCTGTGCAAACAGGGAGGAAACAGCACATGGAGCCACTCAGCAGTGACCAGCCACTAGACTGAGAGTCACCCTTCCCTATCCTCACACCCCAAAAAGTTAAAAAGAACCATTTATTGTCTGGGAGTGCTGGAAAAGCCACTTGTCAAAGGCCATTTAAAATGCAGATGTGCTCAGTTAGAGCCAGAGAAAAGGCTCACGTATTAAGCTGCTTTGTTTGTTTAACAGCTACTCTTCCAAAACCGGGCTGGGTTTGGCTTCCCCCATTCCCTCAGGAACACAAGGCCAAGAGGCCTCCTGAAGCACGGGGTGAAGCTCCAGGAGCCTAGAACCAAAGCCTTGCCCAAGGTCCCCCATTACCCAGGTGCCCAAGGCCTGGCAGGTGATCAGGACACACGGTTCAGCTGAAGGCTGCAAGCTAAGCCAAGGATTTCCAAACAAAGGGATGATACTCTATCTCCTCCCTATGCTCACTCCCCCCTTTTCTGAGCTCTTACAAGCATGTCTGTTGATAAACCATAAATTTACCTTAATTATGGAAACCAAGTCCCACTATCAAGGCGTGCATGTAAAGCAGGGAGTCAGCTACTTTACATGTATTAAATTACAGCCTCTTCCCCCAAATTCCAGCTGACACAGTACGTAGTTTTCCAGTGTTTCACTTCCGTATTAACAATTATTTAGAACCTCACTCAGTTTGAATTCAAAGTATCTTGTATGTCAAGTTAAACTCTTGCCTTTTCCAACTCTTCCATATTACAGATCATGTGGGCACACGTGGTAAATATCTCCACTGCACGTGACCTTGTGCGAATCCCATACACCTAGAGAGAAGTTAAACATCAGGAACACAACATTCTTCTTAATTAAGGAGATACTTCCTTTAACTATCTTTTAATTGTATTTCATTTTTGCTTTAGCTTTATTCTCTTATTTTATTATTGGCTTCAACTTTTCTGTTGAAAAGCAACAGCAATTGCACTTTTCTGGTACCAAACAGAAGACAAACTCATGGCAACATTAACTGCCATCAACTATAATATCATCAAGAAAATTCTTTAAGTCTAACTCATGCTACAGTATGACTTAACCATTAAATCTAGAGTTTCTCTGTTCCAAGAAACATTCCCACTAATTTCATCCAATACCAACCTCACTGTGAAGATCATACCTCTGCCATTGTGAAAATTTTGTACATCTCTGGAAGAATAACTGGAGCTACAAGTGGCATCTGTATATCTGTCACTTCTCGGGTAAATTCTAAAAAATGGAAAAAGAAGAGAAGTTCTTATAAGAAATCCAATTTGTAGGGAACAGCAACAATAGAACCATTGGAAAACTAAGTGTATTGAAAAGTTGATTTGCACTTCACTAGACTAGGGTCATCTGATCTGACTGAAACAATCCTCAAAGGCAAGCAGAAAAATATCACACTAAAAACTGCAGGTGTCTGGAAAACAGGGTGCTACAATCCAAGTCCCTGCTGAGCTCTAAACTGCAGCACAGCATCTCCTTCCCCAGCTCTCATGACATCTGCTGAGCACATGATTCCACAGCCAGCAACAGGCACCAGGCCCAGGGGAAGAGAAGAAGAAGATTCCAATTTCTTCAGTTTGGATGCAATGTGTCAGAACGCTGGCACAAGGAAAAGCCTGAACAGCTTCCTAGAGCAGCCATGGCAGCACACACCTGTGAGCACCCTCATGGCCCCGTGCACTGCGTTGACATCACCGCTGACCAGCATCTCCATGAGCAGGTTGAAGAGCTCGGGCCAGGCCTCGGGCCAGTCCCAGTGGGCGATGGCTGACACGGCGTAGGCCACGCTGGAGCGCACCTTGCTGATGGACTCCCTCAGCCCGTTGGGCAGCAGCTCCCTGATGGCAACCTTTGCCTGTAAATAACAACAGCATTTAGAATAGATCCACAGCCATAGCATAATCTAATAAGAAAAATCTAGACCTATGACCGTATCCTGATATTGATTCAATATTGTTCATTTACAAAATGAACATCCAGGAGACAAAAACACTCCTGCACACTACACCCTGTACCTTTTTAGGGAAAACTGCACGGTTGTTTTAACATGGCATCATCTCACACACAGCATCAGACAAGCACAGAGTAAAGAGCTCACAGCTGCAGCTACACAGGATGTACAGATCTACATGGAAAACATTCAGAGTTAGCTGAGATAAATCCCAGCTCCAGTGTCAGGGACTGTGTTTGCTTACTTTGGAAGATTTCAGTAAACAAGAACAGTGACCCAGCCCTGAAGGGACAGAAAAAAATAAAAGCCACTTCTGGTGCATAATTCAAGCAATTATCTCTGGATGGGATGAATCATACTCTAGATATGAAGGATGCTCCAGTCAACAGTCAGAGTGGAAAGGGCTGGAATCTCTGGCCATCTCAGCTGTTAAATACTCCTGCTGAACATGAAACCTGCCAGCTTTAAACTAAAATTTTTCATGGGAAAATAACTTTTAAGTCCCAAGATGTATAACGAAAGATTTAGCAAATCTCCGAGAAAGGACTGCCACAATCAGTATTTGTGAAACTTAGGAAGCTTTTCTTCTACTCTTGTTCTGAGAGTAGCAGGAGCATTGTGGTTGAACTTTCCCTACAGGAAGCAGCCCAAGATTCTCAAGCCCAGTGTTGTTTTAAGCAACCGAAAACAAATTTTTGAAGTGGAAAATGTCAAAAAACCTTTACTGAAGCCATTAATCCTCAAAATACACAAGGGCACTGGTACTTCTTTAACTGCCTACAGAATTAATATTCTTGATGGATAAAGTGTTTCAAACCAGATAATGTGAAACCAAGTCTTACCCTTTCTGTGGTCTCTGGAGGTCTAAACTTCTCAGATTGAGAGCACCAGTGAGTTTCCACATACTGTTTCAGAATAACGGATGCCAGCTGTATCAGGAGAAAGGTCAGGAATCAGGGACATACCCTGGAACCATTGCAAGGATCACCCCTTATTCATTTGCTCAGCCTCCTGTCCCATCATGCTTCTTTTAGAGCGGCATCAGGACTTGCCAAAAATGCAAACAATCCACGAAATGGACCACAAAGTTACTGCAATAAAAAGAACTGCTGGGTATTCACTGAGCAGCAATGGCCTGCACAGCACTGACCCAAAGCAGCAGCTCTAGAAAGGCACAAGATACAGGTCACAAAGCAACGAAAGAAATACAGAACCAAAACTTCCTTTCCAAGGAGGAAAACACCTACAGAAAAAGCTTCTGCAAAGAGAAGCCACACTTCTGCTTGCTGATGTCTACCATCCACCTCCTAAGTTGTGTCCATTTCCAGCACAGTATTGTCTCAGCACCAGGTTTATTAAGTCCAAAATAATATTTTTAAAAAATGTAAGAGTATAACATCTGAACAATGTTGAAAGGAAGACTCTAGAGAAATGTAAAAGAAAGTGGAGAAACAGTAACAGAAAGCTGCTTCCAATTTTTCATCTGAAAACATGGAAGAATACTTTAAAAACCAAGGAAATTTCTATCAAAATTCTTTCTGCAGTTCAAGGCAAACTCACCTGCCGGATGGCCAGAGCTCCCTGAGGATCCACAGTCAGTTCTGCTAAATGAACACCAAATTCTGCAAGGAAAAAAACCCAAATATTGGTATTGTAACTTTTATTGCCACACAGCAAAAGTCATCTAGATTTTTGGAGGACATCATACCAATTGACTGACTCATATGCAGGAAGGAGAAGGCAATTCCAAAGCTCAGCTACTCAAATCATGAGCATTAATTTTCCCCTGTGCTCTCCACAAAAACTTCATTTATTGTTTTGGCATCTTATTTTCTTCTCTCATGGGCAAAAAAATTTGCAATGCAGGCTAATAACAAGCAAATTATTTAAACTTTAAATACACGTATAAAAATCTTATCTACGATGTAAAATCATTACTCAAATTCCTACAGGAGAGATGCATGGGAAAGATCCAGGATGGAGTAAGACAGCAGCAGACTGGCTGCCAGCAGTCCCTTTTTGGGCACTCTGGGTTCATCCACAGGGATGTGCAGACATTGCTTCAGCTGTCCCAGCCCCCACCTCATGACTGCCCAGGACACAGCAAATGCCCTCCTGAGCAAACCCTGCCCAGCACAGTGACACCAACACTGCCCCAGACAATCCTTAGGGCTGTGGGACCTCCTCCTGCAAAAAATCTGTCCAGAAAAAGCTTCTTGTGGCTTCTTGCCAAGCTAGCTCCATGAGAAAGGCAAAATTCAAACACTTGTAACAATTCTGTTGATGCTGAACACAGGAAAATAAGCCAGGAAGAGCAGCTGTTCCGGTATGGTAAATCCATACAACTCAATATATTTGCTTAAAATTGCAATTTTAAGTTTCAGACAGTTGATAACTGTCCTAAACACTTCATTTAATTTCACTAGTCTGCTTAAGAAAGACATTTGTGATGTTTTAGTTCTTAGAAGCTGTGGAGCAGAAGTTATGCCCTGGGATCCTGTCAGCACACCCTGCCTCCTGCAGACAGGCTAAACGTGCTGACAGCATCCCTGACAAAAACAGACTGAAAATTTTTCTCAAAAGGAGCTCTGTGACTTCCCTCAGCAGCACATCTGACTGCTTCACAAATGGTTATTGAGTGTCTCCTAATACTCACCCCACTGCTAAGAGGCTTTTCTGGGTTGGGAGATAATTGCCTCTCACTTTCCCCAGCACACACTGAACATACCCAGTCCCTTTACCCTTTCTTCATAGATCATGCATTTAAGAAAGAGGAAAATAACCCTCTTATCCCAGCTGTCAAAGCAGGGAGCCTCATTCCAAGATATACTTAACATAATACTTCTCTTAACTGAAGCAGTCATTACTCTATGTGCTATCTGCAATTTCCATGCAAGTGTGGCATTGCATTTCAGCCCCATCTTTAAAGGGTAAGTTGGAAGGGTAAAAGGAGTATAAATGGAAAGCTAAAAACAGTAAAAATAGGTGTTAAGGAAACCAGAGTAACTGCAACAGCTTCACACAGCTACAACTCAGTATTGTAGCTCACAATCCTTAATTTATATATACAGATAAGTTTACATATATGCACTTGATGGATTCTCTCTGCATACAGTGCTCTGCCTGATTTACAACATTTAGTTTCTCCGTTTTCCAACACCGTGGTTCTGCTCCCCAGGCAGACTGCAGTGCCATCGCTGGGACACCAGATGTACTCACTACTGCAGTGATCAAGAGTTCTATCATAAAACCCCTTGGGTCTGACAATAAGCCACTGACAACCCCCCCCACAGGTTTTCAGCCTGATGTCCTGCTTAAAAATATTACAAAATTGTATCTTCTTAACTAATAAATTACCATTGTGGCAAACTCCTATCAGAAATCCTGCTGAATTCAGATCATTCACACCCAGAACTTGTTTAAGCAATAAGCCAGCTCTCCTGTCAAACCAAAATTAGATGGATTTATCAAGAACAGGCCACATAAAACAGTACTAGTTGTGTAGCAACTATTTATCCTAGTGTTATAGACACTGACAAGCTGTTTAATAAGCTGCTCCAAGAATCTTTCCAGGGACTGATATTACACTGATCCTTGTACAGCTCACTGGCTCCTCTTTTCTGAAAGGATTGGTTTATTATTATTTTTTTCCCCAGCTGGCTAGAAACTTATCTTTATCATGGATAAATGCAGTTCAAATGGACCTTGACAGGCGATTCCTTCACTTACACTTTGTAGATTTGAGATATCAGAAATACCAAGTCTTCTCCCCAAGATAAAGTCTGTAAACCTCAATGATTAGAAGCTTTTAATGAAGGGCCTGGCACAGAGAATGCTTAGCAAACACATTTCCTCACAGCTCTGCTTCTCCTCTTCATTAACCTCAATATTAATAAAATCAAACTCCCCTCCTTCACAACAAGCTCTATTTACCATGTAACCAGTTTATGTAACCTCTTCACCCCCAATGTTTTTGTGAAACTAAGCCAACATGAAACCAAAAATTACTAATAAGCAAGCAGGAAGGAATCAATGAGCAGAATTTCTACTGAATCTTTGCACCTACCTGCCTAGTTGAAGTGGGTCAGCACTGACCAAGTCCAGCTCAGCACATCCACGCAGAGCTGGTTCAGGAGCTGCTAAAGGTCCCTTTTGTTGTCTCTGCTGAGGGCAGAGACACGGTGAGGAGGAGGAAGGGGCTGCAGCAGCTGCTGCAGCCAGTCTGGTGAATCCAGGTGGCCCCATGGCCACTGACACTCCAAAGTAAAGCAACACTTTGCAGAGGCTGGATCTCACCACCACCACCACAGCAGCACCAGAAACTGAGCTCCCTTTACCCAGTACTTGTCCAGCCTTGTGCATTGCAGCCCTCAGACACACAGGCACAGATGTTTTCCACAAAACTGGCTTCCAATAACATCATCATAAAGCAACTTGGGTTGAAAGGGACCTCGGGAGGTCACCCAGTCCAATCTCCAGCTCAAAGCAGGGTCAGCCACGAGATCAGACCAGCACAGAACAGGATGGGGATCATCAGTCAGACTAGGAGGAAACACCAAGCAAGAATCTAATGCTTAGCCAGAGTTCTGACACTCTACATATGTGCTGCTTTGAGGAACTTCTTCATCCCCCATCACGATGCTCAAGAACTGCTCCAGAAGCACTCCTTTTGCTAGCACACCTCTAAAACTGCATTCATCTTTTCCGTATTTCTCAGCAAAAGACAGATTGAGGTCACTCTTCTCCAACAGCTCAGCTGGTTTTAAGTATCTCCTTAGAAGTCCCTTCCTCACAACTTCTCTCTACACTCAACATATCTGTGGCATTTCAAGGAGCAACACTAGCATTTGCTGCCCTGAATAACCTTTCTTCCCAACAGACACTATCATATGTTGCAGCATGGCCATTTCTTGTTTCAATTTCCCTGTTACAAATCAGTTCAATGTTAAAGTTTACTCCTACTACAAATTCAGCTCAATCCACCCAAAGGACTTCCACACATTTCTGCCCATCACTCACTCTACTACAAATTGAAGATACAGCCAAAAGAGCACCACACAACCACATGTTGTGGTCATGTTTTTATATTCTCCAGAATTTCCCCTTCCAAACAATGCTTGGGTTTATGGCATAAAATCATGTATTCACAGAGCACCTGATGCAACACTGAAATCCCTCTTGAAGCCATATTAAAGCAGTTCTCTTGGGAAGGAGCTGACCATAAACAAAAACATGCTGAACCAGGGAAGCACAAGTGATGCAATACGTTTTGTGCCATTATGGTACCAGTAGATGTTCTGGTACAACCAAACAGCAAACAGTACCATGAAAATATCATCAGAGAATCAATGAGTTTTAAACCATCAAACTGAATGTGCTGAGCCACCTGCTCTGGAAGAGGAGATAGTGAAAGAACGTTTACAAGACCCATAAAGCCAATCTTCCATTCTGAAATCACATTCAAATCAAAGCACTGGTTTGATTTGAATGTCCCAGACAGGACTAATCTCAAACAAAATGGACAAGAGGGTCAGCATGCCCAGACTGACACAGGAGTCAATCTGCCAGGGCCAGCACCATCTTCACAGCCACTTGCACATCTCAGCTTCTGGCAACTAACAACCTTATGAAGGACTGAGCTGAAGGTGCCTTTTCATACACGGGGTGTCTCAACAAAAGCCATGCTGAAGATGGTCTTATGATCCCTTTCTACCTGCAAAAAGGACATCAGAAACACATAAGGCAGACAGGCAAAAGAAAGGCAATTCTCCAGTCTGGAGCCATTCATCTCTCACCACCATGTTTCCAGAGCACAAGAGCCGACAGGTCAGAAACTAAATACTGTCACCATAAAACATCAAACCTGATATTTAACCTGGCAAGCAGAGCAGTGTTTTCCAACTGTCTGAGAAGCTGCCATTAAACCTCCTTATCCACATAATTTAGAGGACTGTGTGGCAGATAGTGCTCCACTCTGTAGGGTGGAAGTTATTCAACAGAGCTGGACTGGATGATCCTTGTGGGTCCATTCCAAGCCAGAATAGTCTGTGATTCTCAGCAATCTGAGCCCTCCCGCTGGACACGAACCCGCCTTAGCATGCCACTGCCCTGCTCTGGCATTCCTGGAGATGACTTTGGCTTCACACGTGCTCTCCAATACAGTAAGACCTAGAGGAAGAGACCATTTTTCCACATTGGGTAATTATCCTCAGGTCATACAACACTGGCAGTAGTGCACACCATTGAGTGGTGCATGGTGCTACCTGGATGGACCAGATAAAGAGAACAGAAGCCCCACAAGTCCCAAGTCAGCACAACACACTGATACCACAGTTGAGCCGAGTTAGACACACTCACAGCAGCACCACTCCACAGCTGCAGCTCTCATTTCTCTGCCTTCCCCCTGCAGTCTCAGGCATTGCTTTTACTTATGATCCACCAAAATCTAGAGACAACAAAAGTCACCAGGTGAACTCTCCTCTTTCCAGTGACTGACAGTAATGCATCTCCCATCCCCAAGCTGCCAAGTGGTGCCTGTTTCCTCCTCAGCAGACAGAGGTGCAGAAGCAGGTGAGAGATTGAGTTGCTGAGGACGTGTGGCAGTTGCCAAAGGTTGACATGGTGGGAAGAAACTGCTACCATGTCCTTAATCCAGAGGAGACATCCCATATTTCTGCAGAGCACATGTATGGAGTCAGCCAAGAGACTCCCCTTGAACAGTTCAGCCTGTTCCAGAGGCTTTGACTGTGCACTGCTACTCATCTCCCTCTACAAGTACTGCCCAGATCCACGGTCAACCTGCTTCAGGGAGCTCCACTGCATCCTCTAAACACCTGAACCATCCTGACCTGGCTAAAACCTGCCTGGAAGAGAGGGCAGCACACATCACACAGGAGAGCCAACAGCTGCATTGGCTTAAGCACATTATACAACCCAATCCCTGACCACCTTAGGAAAAGAGCTGGGGGCAGAGCAGTGCTGTCCCAACACCCCCAAGGAAATGCTGGCATTGGGAATCTCCTTAAGTGGGTGTTATATCCAAGCAGTGTTCAACAATTCTTGATGAGTTTTTCCTCCATTAATGTTAAATCATTTTAAAACCTTTTCTACTTCTAACATCCAGCAGTGATGAACTCCACAGTTTGCATACTGGGGCAACAGCCTAGCTCTGCCTGTTTCAGATTCATTTCCCCTGACAGCCCAGGATATTCCACGATTCTGTGATCTCAGCTTTATGAGAAGTCACAATCCCTCCTCACTCACCTTCTCTTATTATTTCAGGGCCTCCATCTCTGCTAACCCTTTCCCAGGCAGAAAAGCCTATGGATTAGGTCCTTTGCTTTTCCACACCTCTGTGAGTGTCCGTGCTGCCTTTTTGCTGCCCTGTTTGACCCCTGCCAGAGCAGCAGACCAGTAATGCATGCAGTACTGGCTGTGGAAGCATGAGGAATTTATGTCGGTTTTGGTCTCTGTTCCCTCCTTAACGGTCCATTTGGCTTATTGGAGCATGAGAGAGCAGTGATTGGGTATTTTCAGGGAACTCCACACAGACAATGGGATTTCTTCTCCCAAGGACAATAGCTAGGACCGCCCATAACTTTTTAGGGCATTATCTGGACTGTCTCCCCCTCCCCCAGCACTACTCTGCTGACCAACACTGACTAGCTGCACCTTCTGTGTCTGCACTCAACATACCTTGTGAAATCATCCTGCAATTTGCGCCACTGATTCTCACTCTGGTCAGACTGAGCAGCACTATCAGCAACTCTTTCCCACCACTATTCACTCTGTTGCACATCATTTACAGATGTGCTGAGCAGCTCAGCTTCACCTAGAACTCCTGACCCTGCCAGTCAAGAGCTGTGCTCAGCAGCTCAGTTTCTGCAAAAAGTTTCAGCAAGCGAACTTTCTAAGAACTTTCTGGGAGTCCCAGAACTCCTTCAAACAATTCTTCTGCCACAACAATTTAATGCACCTGTCTCTTCTCATTCCAACTGCTGAATTTGAACCAAAACAGGTAGTGCAAAACCCACAGCCACTCCCCTGCACCAACCCCTGCTGCTCCTCACCTTGGAGCCCTCACTAAAGGCTGTCCCATGTTTACTAGCTTAATAGTTAGCTGGTCCCTAAGTGGTAAGTTTTACAGCCCAGTAATTGAGTGCTTGAGTAACTGAATGCACAGTAATTGAATGTTTGAGTCCCTCTAAACTCTGAAAGGTCCACTATTTAGCACTTGCCATTTATGGCAAACTGGCAAGTGGAACTGCTTCTACTCAGGCTTCAATCTGACGTGGATTCCCCAGTGTGTCTCCTGTAGAGGCTCCTCAATATCACAAGTCAACATCAGCACAAGGAATTTGGCTCTTGTGCAGTCCTTCTGTACTGAATGTACCTTCCCAAGTCAGTCGCTGGCTTTGAACACCTCTGAAACCTTTTCTGCTTCTGCAACATTTGAAAGCATTTTAAGTTGTTATGACTTTAACCAGTTCATTCTCATTCTCTTTTTGCCCTACTTTAATTTGTTTTGCATTAAAAGTGCCAACACATGTGCTCTTTCCTACTCCTTCACTTCTATTTCAGCATCTCCTTCATGCTGCTTAATGATACATTTTTTTCTCTTAAAGTACTTGTGACACACATGATCTACATTTCTCTACCTCAATAATATGATGCTTGTACACAGTGGACTCCTGTAGCTCTCCTCTTGGTTTTTGCAAGCTTCTCCATACCAAAGACAGCACAGAAAGGCAAATATAGCTTATTCTTCCCATGCTGCTTGATTAGTACAAGAGAGGAGAAATCAAAAGTGTGCAAAATAATTCCCTGAAAGAGAACTCGAGAGGATTCCAGTCAGACTCCCATGATCAAAGCAGAATCTGCAGCATTAGATCAGGATGCTCAGATTTTCTAGGCAAGTCTTAGAGATACTCAAGGATGGAAACAACACAGCTTTTACAGACGATCTGCTTAAAAACTCCTTATATCCAGTTGGAACCTCTAGGTTTGAGTTTGTGCCCATTTATCAGTCATCCTCTCCCACCTCTCAGTGTCCTGACAATCTCCTCATAGTTACCAGAAGCTGCTGTCAGACCCACCCCCAAAACCCTCTTGCTTCCCCAGTGGGAAACCCCTCAACCCCAGCATCACCTCGTGTGGTGAGTGCTGCAATTCCCCCGCCCAATCCATGACCCTTTGCTGAACTCGCTCCACTTTGTTGCTGTGTCTCATTCCGGGTGGTGGGAGCAAAACCGCCCAGGTATTCCAGGTGTGGTCTAAGGAGCACTGACTAGAGAGGCTGATCACTGCCTCTGATCCTGCTCACACAGCCCTGCATGCAGGTGGCCTCCAGGGCACACTGCTGG
>VZTT01023574.1:0-20655 GCA_013400855.1 Buphagus erythrorhynchus
ACTAAACAAATCCAATTCCTTCAATCTTCCCTCATAGGTTGCGTTTTCCAAACCTCTTATCATTCCGAGGCTCTCCTTTAGTCTCTCTCCAATTTGTCAAGATTTTTCTTGAACTGCACAACCAAAGGAGAGCGTAGCCAAGGCTGTACGAAGGTTGCCTGAAAAGGAAAATTTACCCCTTTTCTTTTACCTGCAAGCCTCACTCAAACTCTCTGTTGCATTAATTGCAATTTCTGAAGCAGTTTTATGATGTTTTGTTCAGTTTAGCATTTTCCATCACTCTGCACTGTCTTCATTGTTAAACACTCTTCTCTTGCAAAGTATTTTCTGGTTTGCATTCTATGCTGCACTTGCATTTATTTCACTAACTACTATGATTTGGTTTGATCCCATTTCAGGTTGCAAATTTCATATAACCAGGGACAAAAATTATTCACAGCTCTGCTTCTCTTTTCCAAAAGGCTGAAATGCCACCCAGCATGACCTGAGGTGATTTTATTAATGTGCACTTTGTAATGCCACACAAGACAGCCACTAAAATCCTGTGCTCTTCCCAGCCCAGGGCAGACCCCTGAGGGACCTCCTTTGTTGTGTCCTCCCACCTTGACAGGAAATAATCTACAGCTACTTTTTGAGCCTTAATTTACACCTGGTTGTGCTCTCAGTCTGAAACAGAGTATGTGCCTCTACTTAGACTATGAGGATGCCATGAATTCAAACTCTTACTAAAATGCCAACAAACATCATATCCACCTCTTGGTTTTTATTTACCAGTTCATCTCCCCTGCACAGAAATCGTACTGGTTTGACGTGATTTGCTCTTGACAAATCTGTATTTGCTGTTTCTTATTAACTTCTAATTCTCTGAGTGCTTGTAACAGCTAATTCTAGAAACTTTTTGGGTATTGAAGTCAGTTTTACTGTTCCATAATCCCCCTGGTTCTCATTTTCCCCCTATTTAAAAATAGACCTTGTGATTACCCTTCCCTGGGCCTCTGGCTCTACCTTGGTCATCTTGAACTCTGAAAGATAATCTCTAATCACTCTGGGATTGTTGCAGCTAGAGCCTGAAGTACTCCAGGGTCAATTTCATCAAGTCCTGCTGAATTGCAGAACATCTAAATTACCCAAATTTTAGCCAGCATAGTCTTTAGCTATTTCAGATGACCCCCTTGTTAAAACTCAATGCATTAGTACACAGCCACAATCAACCTTTTCTTTTCTCATTTTTTAAAATTTTTTTTAATTTATTTTTTTTTATTATTTTTGGGAGAAATAACCAAAAATGGCACTGAATACTTCATCCCCTGCATTTGTTATTTCCTCTCCTTCCTTTTTAAGTCACGGGCTAACTTTCTTAACTCTCGTTGTTTTTATATTTGCATTTATGTTTTTAAGGGGTTTTGACTCAGAGACGGATTTATGGGGGGGTAATGTAACGTGAGAGCAGGATGTGTATTATCTTGAAACTCAGATACTGTGAGCAGATGAGTTTATGCTCGATTTTTGGCTTCAAAATTAACTCAGAGCCATTAAAAAAAAAAAAAAGGACATTTTCTTAGAAATTAACAGAAGTCTAATATAAATACAAAAGCACAAGTTTTTGCTGTTCTTTAAGAAAGTTTATCATGCTGTTTTAACCAGTGTACACAAGCCCATGTGTGTGTTTGAATCTCTGTATGAGCTGATGACCCAAAGCATTTGGAAACCCAAATTTACACGCTAATGTACCCAATATATAATTTCTCATCTAACTGACCAAATCATCTGCAAACACATTTTGTCCACAGATGTCACAGAAAGCAAAGGAAGATGAGGACAAAAGTACACAGTGCACTTGGAAAGCAAAATAACTCAAAGTACTTTTCTTTTCTTCCAAGTGTGGCCATTAGCAAGAGATCCTTGGAAACCTTGAGGGTTTTATGAGGTTTGATGAGCTCTTAATTAGAAATGGCTGAAATTTGAACTGAGGACTTCTGAACACTGTGTCTGGCTGGAAACAGAAGGTTTGTTTCTGCCTGATTTCCTACTCTAAACAGGCTTGTGTGCAAATGTGAATAAACCTGGCTAAGAAGGATGATGGTGAAGTGCTCTGGTAGCACAGGGCCACGTGTTTCTGATACAGACTGACTAAAAATAATTTCTTCCCAAACTCAGACTGAAATATTCTTTGATCAGAGAAACAGGTAAATGGTTCAAGAAGCAGGTTAGAGGCACCGAGAAAGGAAAGAAGGATAAGGCTGGGTCAGAGGAGGCCAGGGGGGAAAACGTGGAATTTGAGCAATGGAAAGAGTCAGGCAATCACAAAAGCTCTGAAAAGCATCTGGGAAAAAATCCCAGATTGTCAAAGCAAGCGAGGTGCCTCGCTTTGGAGGTCTTCAGCCTGAACTCCTCCAAAGTGGTGCCGACCAGCGTGGCTGGAATGAAGGCAAGAGAGACCCTGCTGGTTTCCAAGGCAGCACTGCTAATTCCTTCAGACAGCCCGTGTCCTAGGCACGGAAAAAACCTGGCAACTGAACCTTGCTGGCCTGCAGCAGCATGATGGAACATCTTCTGTCTCCTCTCTATTAACTCACAGACCCCAGGGTCAGGAACCAAACTGAGGAGCCCCTGGAATTGCTGCAGCTCTCACAGGAGTCACTGGATGTGCTACAGCAGCTCTGAGGAAATTCCCTCATGGATCTGATGGTTTTTCCCTGTTTTCAAGCTGTACCTGAAATCAATACATTTATGTCCTGCATGAACATCTTAACTGTTCTCCTCTTCTTTGGATGTCAGGTTGTATTTGATTAACTCTGAAAAATATTTCGGGATGTAGTGAGTCTGGAATAACACAGAATAAATGATGATTATGCAGGCTGAACTGAACATGGGCCAGATTAGCAGCTACANTTATATCTCTGATGAGGAGGATTCTCGTTCTCCCTCCTAAGCTGAAACACAAAAGAACCTTAGATATTCAAGGTTAAAGTGATAGTGAACCACTTCTTAAAAAAAATTACAGCCTTAGAAAGGAGATATTGTTATTTCTACTAGAAATATTAATGAAAACTGTTTGCTAATTTCACACAGTCCTTTGGTGCTGAAGAGCTGCTCTTTCAGGGCCATCTGTATCTTACAAACTTCTCCCCTGCTCTCTCATTCTCTGAGCAGAACCTGTGATCTCAAGGGAAGGAATCTCAGGGCAGTGTTTCAATGATAATGTTCCCAGCTTTCCTAAGGACAGAGTTGTCCTGTTTGCACATGGACAGCCTTTCCAGACCTTTCCTCCTCTCTTCAGGGCACATGAACCCATTGCAAGCTGCTCGAGGTGGTTTTAGGGAGACCCATTTTGGAGCAAGCTGGGGGATTGCACAACAAGCAGAAGCGCTCTCCTGTAATTCTCGATTTCAACCTTTTACTTCAGAAAACTGAAGACAAGCACCAGCAGCTGGACCCTGAGTAAATCCCAGCCACGGAGCCTGTGTAAATACTGAGGTTTCTGGAGGGTGAACTCATGCCAAGGAGTTTTGTGCCGGGAAAGGGGGCAGGAAAAGAGAAAAAGAGAAACTCCCTCCTGTCGAATGGTCAGCGGACATGTCCGGACAGGCCCGAGCTCGGCGGGGCCCAACGCCAAACAAATGTCTGCCCTTTCAGGCTGGCCCCGAGTTTAAATGGGAGTGATGAGCTCAGAGGGAGCCGGGGCTCGGGGATGGGGAGAGCAGGGAGCTGCAGCTCAGCAGCTCAGCAGCTCTCACACCTCCAATAGCTTGGCTTTCACTGCGCTGGCAGGAAACGCAGCGCGCAAAGCACGGCCGCAACACCAAAGTGATTTGATTAATGAGCACAGACACCCATGTCAGGGCAGGGCTGCGAAGGAAGGATGAGGAAGCGTGCTCTGGAGCTCTGCATTCATTAAGGACTGCTCTCCAATGCAATACCCACCTACAGAACCCAGTGCCAATGGCAAGGCCTCCCAAAGCAATGTCAGCATCTCCTGTCTCTGCTGCTGCAGTGTTGCTCACCAAGGCAGCCAAAGGTCCCTGCCAGCACCTCTGTCCTGGGGCCATGGGGTCACACAGACACTGCAGGGATTTTAGGGAAGAGGGGTAGTTACAGTCACTGGAAACCCAGGGCCAGCAATCAAAGGCAAATGGGAGTCAGGCTCTAAATAAAAATCAATGAGAACTGGGGCATGGGCTTCATTGCCCTTAAATGTGCCTTCTGCAGCCCTATGGAAAGCTTGTCCACTACAAGATAAACTCAGTTATGTGACCTACAGGTTTGTCAGTTTTTTCTTCACTCTGGAAAATCTTTAAGCCTCCTTGTAACTTGGTATATTTGGGTACACACCTGCACCTGGCTGGAACTCTGAAATCCAGAGGAATCCATATGACAGGGTCTCCCAAATGGATCCTGTTTCAGGTCTTCCTTGGCATAATGTCCAAAAAGATTATTCAGTTGTTGGAGTTTTATAAAATTTCATTTTATGAGAGTTACCAGCATCCCCTATGATCATGGTAGGACTAAGCTTTACCTGTCTTGTAAAATTTACTCTGCTATTTTGCAACATGCTAGGCATTAATCACAATGTGAGGGGAACTAAGCCAGCTCCTTTTTTCTACCTTTTTTTTTTTTAATTATTTTTTGTTTCTTATAAAAAGACAACAGACAAAATCTGCTTTAAAGGACTGCAAGACAAGTCCTACCCTTTCATGCAGAATACCGTCCCTGAGAAAGTTGCTCTGGCCCAAAAAGGTCACTTTTTGTGTAACATTATTCTAACTCAAGAGCTTTATCCTAATTGTTTTGATCAGCAATAACTTCTTCTGCTTTGCCATTTTATGGATATTATGTAAAATAAAAGGACAATGAAGTTAAATGGATTTTGTCAAAGCCACCAAACCATTACAAAAGATTCATTGCATAATAGATGCCCTTTTCCCCATAGGGAAAGAAAAATACCCTGGCTTCAGCCTAATTTTTTTGTTTTGTCTGTTTGATATCTAATGCCTACCAGAAGGATTTGTAAAGAAACCTAAGGCATTTAGCCTCCAATTTAATGGGATTTAAGCA
Organism: Buphagus erythrorhynchus; assembly: GCA_013400855.1. Taxonomy (NCBI): domain Eukaryota; kingdom Metazoa; phylum Chordata; class Aves; order Passeriformes; family Sturnidae; genus Buphagus; species Buphagus erythrorhynchus. Next base: position 5,056 of record VZTT01023574.1, read on the forward strand.
TTTACTTCTGCTGGAAATGTTTGAAAACAATATGCTAAGGACCAAATGAACTATTGAGTTTTAATCACCTTCAAACTCTGATACCTTCAACAATAACACATTGAAAAGAGTAGAAAATTATGGGGCTGGAGGTAGCAGAATGCAGCTCGTGCCCTGACTTTCTAAAACATTTCAGGCTATTTAGGCTCAATAATTTCAACTGGGTCTGCAATTACTAAAGTCTTCTGAAAGTCAGCTGTCAGGTTTTAAAGTGTTTTGTGGTGTTTTTTCCCCAGTAATAGCAGATGGTTTGGAGACACAGTGGCTTTAAATGCTCACTTGAGGGGAACCTGAAAATTCCAGAAGTAGGAGATTTTTAAAGCTGACAGTCAATTGATAAGTTTTGAGACTATTGTGTGAAGCTCAGAAAAGGCAAAAAGACCAGAAGGAGACAGAGGAAGAGAAAATATGAGCAAGCTCTCTCAAAATAACCAGAGCTCTATGGCAGTAACAGGAGAATAACAAAACCTGCTCGGTGCCTGCCTCGGCTCCTTCTGCCCTCAGTCTTGTTGAGTAGTAGCATTAGTTTCACTGAAATCAATCAGGCTGCCCCTGGAGCTGGCTGTTATTTAATTTCACCGAAGAGAAAAGGGCAGAATCAAGCCAGTAAATACTATCACGTTCATAGATATGTTTTGTTATGTTACATGAGAAATAGTAGCATGGGACTGCTGGGAGTTTTCAGACTGATAAAGCTGTTATCGGATTTCTATTTTTCACTGGGGAGCTGCAGCACCAAGAGATCAAGGTCATGTTTAGTAGAGAGAGCTTAAGGGGTATTTTACATATTAAGAACTTAAAGCGTTTGGTTAAGTGTTTGTCTGAGCCAGAGTCTCTGCAAAGGCTTTGGACAATAGAGACCAGGCAGCACAGAGCCCCAGGCAGCTGTTTAGGGCTGTAATTGCAAACCCATAAGCTCTTTGCAGGGCCAGCCCTATTAATGTCACCATCTTCTTGCCCCTAAAGAACACTTCTGCCCCTTACAGCCCACTCAGCAAAGGAAAATAAGGAGACACGAGCTTCCAGTTGTTCTCCATTTCTTATCTAAATACAGGCTCTTAGTTCATCAAGAGCATCACACTGTCCTAAGCCTCTCACCTAACAAGACATGAGTTTTACCTGAAGTGCTTCAGCGACTCTCTTAGACAAGTCTGAAGCTCTTGAGACTAGTATTAAATGCACTAGGTGTTTCTTGTGCATTACTGAGATCCTTCAAGGAGTCAGCGGGAGAAATGAATATGTATTCTATATGTCAGCTGGTTATATCACAGCCTATCTGTGCCTAATTATGGAAAACAATCTGCCTATGTGAAGTTAACAGGGAAAGCTCTAAACAGATGTTGATTAAAGAGTGCCTCTGTAGAGTACTTTTTGAGAGGTCATTTTGCTGAGTTTAGATTGAGATGGATGAAGGTGAGGCATTTGGCAGGGAATTGCATCTTTGAAGTGAGTGACAAGTTCAGGTTTGGGGGTGGCAGCACAGAGGTTGCAGTGACATTCAAGTGCAATATTATGAGAATGAACAAACTAATTCAGGTGAGTGAAAATCCTCTGCAGTAAGTCGTTTCCTTTCCTTTAAAGGTAAATATGGATACAAAGGTTAGTTCGAGTTCTGGGAGAGAAAATTAAGGAACTCTTTGCTGGATATTCAGTTTCCAATGAAAGTCTCTTAAACGATGACCTTTTAATTCAGAATTAATTCTTCCTTACCTTGTCCAACATGAGAGGAAATATGTTCCATTAACACTTCTCCACAGCCCTGAAGGTACTCTCAAAGGCCAAACAGCTTGCCCAAGAAAAGCTATAATATTTTAGTACCCTAAACCACTGAAAATAAAGCATGGTGTCACCCTAAACGGTTTGCAGAGGAAGGATCAGCCCTTTGGTGCTGGAAAATGGTAAATCTGCTGGCTAGAGGATTTGCTCTGTATATTCAAGCCTTCGTGGAGATGATGCCCGAGATGGAACAAAAAAAATGCCCACAAGTTCCTCTCTCTCAAGTGATGTTGGCACTCCCTGTGACTATCCCAGCAAATTTATTACTTCTCTGAAAACATCCTCCTGTGCTTTATACCTCCTTGTGGAATTGCCACCATTTACTGGTAGCCAGAAGCCATTAGGTGGAGATGTTCCTTTCTCCTTCCCTTTGGTTTCCACAAACAGAAATCCAATGTACAACAAAGAGCTGTGGATAGGAACTCCACTGAATGTTTGACTGTAAATGAAACCCTCGGTAGCTCATTGCTTGGAAGTAAGAGCAGAGGTTGAAAAGTAAATGCACTTTGTTCAGGGCAGAGCATTGCTAAAATAATTTCTGACAGTCTGTGCCAAAGAACTGAAGTCAACAGACTTGGCTAATCCACCCTGATAAATGCAACAGTTACAAAAATAAATATCTCCAAAAAGCAGCTGGGAGCTGGCCAACATGAACAGTCAGACAGCCACATTCAACACCCCTAAACCCTGAAATGGGAGACAGGGAAAATTACCTTTTCAGTGACATCCCTGTCAGGCATGGGCAGTCCCTGCTCACCACCAGCCATGGACACCTCACCTGTGACTCTCCTATTTCTCTTCCACAGCACTTCCCATGGGTACCAGCTGTACAGTCAGGGTTTATTTCCATGAGTTCCTGCATCCAAACAATCACCAGCTCTAAAACAGACCCAGTATTCAAACTGCTCCACAGGACCTTCTGCCTGCTTCGCTGCTTCTTCGGTGGTGGTGTCACCTCATGAGTTACAGAGATGGGCAAAACAATTTGAGGTGATTTTTGAAGCCACTGCAACAACACTGGAAATAAAATGATGCTCATATTTACTAATTCTGCTGTATTATTTCACACAGAATGGAGAATGAACATATAACTTAACTATTTTCTGGCAGTTAATCCTACTTTTTTGGCAACCCAACTTACTTCAAAGCATATTTGACTAAGTCCAGTTGCCATAGGGAGAAGTGTATAAAGAAGAGTGAAAGAGATAATGTCTTTAAGAACAATCTTTCCCTTTGGCCTACTTCCCATGGAGTCTCTCAACCTAATTTATGTGGCACTACGAATCCCCAAAAAGTCAATGGAACTCTTTGCAGGTTCCAGAAGAAGCCAGGAAAGAAAGATGCAAGTACTTGTAAGGAAATCCTTGAATTTCCAATAGATTTCTACGCAGTGGCTTAATGTCTAGACTCTCTTGGAATGAAGGCTGTGGATGATTTTCCCTTTTTTCCCCCCAAGTACTGCCCTGCATGATGAGCCAGCCTCTCTCAAACTGTGCTCAGTGCTTTCAGTAAACTTCTGTCTCAATTTCAAACTTTATGAAGTGGGGTTCTATAACAAAAAGAGATGTGGAAAGCCAGAAGGATATTTTAATCACCACAGATTTTAGACTTCTGACTAATTCTACATTATACAAAGTTTGAGAATATCACCACTCAACAACTAGCTACCCTCTCACAATCTGGCTTTTGTTTCATGAATGATTTTATATCTTTTCATGTAGGATTAAGCTGTAACTCTCCACACGGTGCAGCTAATCTCAAATGCACTGTTTTAGAGCTTGCCCATGACAACCACTTCAGTTCCACACACAACACCCTGTTGGTGTTGGTGTCAGTCTCCCTGAGTCCTGCTGACACAAGGCTTTAGATCTGCTGCTACACTGGTTTTGCAGCTGCACCTCTACACCTTAGAGAGGATGAGAATGTGCTACAGTTTTGCTCAGACTTCACTTTTTTCATCAAGTGCTAACGATTCCTGCTTTAATTCTTCAGAGACAAGCGCCCAACCCATTCCAGTTCAGGTTAGCCCTGGACAAAATGCACTCTGGTTGTCACCAGCAGTTTTCTGACCACCAGCAGTCCCCACCCTGACCCTTAACTCCTGCCTCCAAGTATGAAACCAGAATATATGGGCATGGTAGTAGCAGGAAGCATCATTTCTCAATAACATTCATTTGTAGAAAAAGGCAAAAAAAAAAACTTATCCAAACTCTGACCTCCAAAACCTCAGCAATCCACCCCAACACATCCCTGCTGCACTCACAGAACTGGGTCCCACCAGAACAACTGAGCCCTGTAAAGCAGTTTCATAGACATTGGCAATTGTGGTGTCACTGTGCATCCCCAGTAGGAGCTTGTGATGATTTAACAACCAGACGTTCCAAACTATTATTTATTTTTCATGGTTTTCAAATTTGAAGTGTAGAACGAAGTCATGGTGGCAATGGGAGAAGATGATTTGTCAGGCAGCCCTAAATCTGGGATGCATTAATGGTGGCTGGAGACAGACTATTTATGAATTCATACTGTAAGTTCAGAGTTGTTGTCTGCTAATTTGTCAATTCAGGGAGATGTTGCTCTGAACTTCAAGGAGTGTGGGATCATCTGGAGAGTGATTCCTGTGGCTGAGGCAGTGATGAAAATGAGAGGCTTAAATCTAGACAAAACCTGTGTCAGCTGTGCTGGAGGTGCCCATACTTTGCTTTATTCTCTCTTTATGACTCCAGCAGCAAAACTTTGCAGAGGTTTCTCAGCCATTGTCTCCCTTTACTCATAGATCCTTATCTGGCATATTAAACCTGAAATAGGATAATCAAGTTATGAAAGGCCAGCCCAAGGTGTCTCCTGCCCATAATGCACTCCTTGGGATGAACCAGGGTGCCAGGACAGAGCCCCAGAACACATCAGGCATTATGGATCATTTCTTGCCTCTCAGGCACTGCATTCTGCCATCACTCCTTCAAAGGAGGCCTGAGAGAGGCACTAATATATGCATGTCTTAGCACAGTGTGAAATGCAGTGAAGGCCTGACCTTGTTCAAAGTTACTAAGTGCTATTAATATATATAATGGAAATAAATATTAGCCTTGCTTTGCAGAGGGAGCAGCCTGAGACACAAGGACCCCGAGTGGTTTGTCAGGACAGACAGAGGAGCCAGGTATCCTGACAATTCCTTTTACTCTGAGCACCTGGCAAAGTTCATTCCCATCCATCCCAGGGCTCCTGCAGAGGGGGAGAAAATCACCTCTAAAAATGTTCCTGCTTTATCAGCAAAAGGAGGGTGATAACAAAAACAGCTCAGGCCAGACAAAAGCTCATTGAAGCACACGGGCTCGTGCAGATACGTCGAAGCCTGGCCTTAAAATAGCCCAGGCAGCCCGGGATGAATCTTCCTCGAGCTCTGACAAGGAAGCAGCAGTCAGCAGTGAGGCTGGAAATGAACCACAAGAAAGGATACAGGCAGGTCAGGCACCTGCTTCAGACCTGGTGAAAGGAAAACAAGGCCCAGGGCTCTGAAAGGAGCGGTGACAAAGGCCAAGGGATGCTGCTGATCCCCTCTCTGGGAGCCAGCAAGAGGACATGAGAGAAGGGGAAGTTCAGAGCAGATGTTAGGGAAGGAGTGGATGATCCCTGGAACAGGCTCCCCTCAGCACTAACCCTGTCCAAGGGTCAAGGAGCATCTTGGATGATGCTCTTACCTGAAGGAAGCCAACAAGAAAGATGGAGAAAGACTATTGACAAGAGCCTGTAGTGACAGGACAAGGGGAATGGCTTCAAACTGACAGAGGGGAGGTTTAGATTAGAGATTAGGAAGAAATTCTTCCCTCTGAGGGTGGTGAGGCCCTGGCACAGGTTGCCCAGAGAAGCTGTGGCTGCCCCATAGCTGGAAATTATCCAGGCCAAGTTGGACAGGGCTTGGAGCAGGCTGGGATAGGGGAAGGTGTCCCTGACAGTGGCAGAGGCTGGAACCAGATATCTGCGAGGTTCCTCCCAACCCAAACCATTCTATGATTCACCTAGGCAGTCCTGGGAGGAGCAGAGAGTAGGACTCAATGATCCTTATGGGTCCTTCCAACTCCACATATTCTATGATTCCTCCATGAAACAGCTGCCTAAACTTTCTGCTGGGTAGTCTGAGTCCTACCATGCTCCTGCCTTAGAGTCAGCCTCAAATCTATGTATGAATCGTGGGTATGGAGGTGCTACTGGTGCTCCACTGGAGTGACCTTCCCTAGAACCTTGCATATAAATGTAAAACACCATAGGTGACCAGAGAAAAAATGTGACAATTGCCTGGAGAGAGAACAGACTGTTTCAGAGTTGGAGCAGGAATGCTGCATGGCAGTAAGCAATAGGCAGCATCCATTAAGCAGGATCTCTTCAGACACAGATCTGGGGGATAAGTTTTCAGTGTGACATTGAATTCTTCAGACACTGTAGTAGGCTTAGCTTCTCCAAAGGAAATTTGCTCAGAGGAATATAAGCCATTTCCAAGCATGAACAGAGTACATTAAAGCACTGACTCAGGCTTTGATTCAGAAAAGCACTTAAGCACCCTTCTTGTAAAGGGATACTGCTTGGTGCTCGGACCTTGGAAAGGGAGGTGGATTGTGGTCTCTTTGGCTCAGTGCCACATTTCAGAGCATAAAATAAACCTCAAACTAATGCAATTAAGGAAGAATCTTTCACAGTGGACATATTTAATCCATTACTGCCCACTGCAGCAGTTCCTGCACCTAGAACTGGTCATGGCCAGGAGCACACGCTGAGTAGACAGAAGAATGACCCATTTTGATAAAAGTGTTGTCTGAAATATTTAAGAAAAAAAATCCACCCTATCGTTTTGCAATGTGAATTTGAAAGGAATTACTTGGCTCCTCAGCTGTGGCTGTTTTGCATAACACAAATAGTTTTTTATGATGTGGCACACACAAAAATGGAGCTTCTGTGGACAAAGGAGCTTCATGCCGAGAGAACTGATGGGTAACAGAGTCCCAGGGGTCTGTAGAATTTTGTCCATGAGAGATGGGGTGTAGGAGGAAGGGGCAGAGGTAGAAAAAAGTTGAGTTCATTAAAAAAAAAAAAAAAAGTTAGATCTAGAACAGGGAAAAGAAGCAAACCAGGGTGAAAAAGCACAAAGCCACTCTTATTTCATAGCTAGATGAACTTTTGGGAAAAATATTAATAAGAATCTCACCAAAACTTACTTTCTAAAAATTGTGCCAAAACTTCCAAAGTAGAAGGAAAATCTGACAACTGCAGCCCTCTTTACTATGAAAGCATCAGTGCTATTGATGTCAAAGCTTCTAAATCACAGACTCATTCATCCTAAGAGCAAAATTCATTTGTAATTCCCCAGCATTTTATTTTGCGATGCACTCGTAAGTGTTCAATAGTGCATTTTGCAATAATAATAAACTAAAAGCAACATGAAATGTGTGCTCTAACTTGGCTGTTAAATCTTTCCTTGAAAGTGCTATGAGCTTGCCAGAATACTCAGTAAGAGATGTCAGGGTTGCAAATTCACCCAAAGAATGGACCAGGTTCTATTATAACTACAGATTTTCTTGTAGATATTTCTGTTTGTATTCTCCCAAACCCTTGTAGATGTTTTTTATTACAAACATCATTATTGACATTAATATTCTTAGTGCAGGACACTTCTAGTTTCAGCACAAATTCCAGTTTGAATGTGTAACCAATTTGATGACTTCCTTACAGCTCTGTCCCTTCAAAATATAATTGACACAGCAACATTATGCAATAAAACCAAATGAATAAGGTAGGAAAAAAAAATTCCTTTTAGATGAGAAAACTGATCTTCAGTGTCATAACCAGAGTTACATGAGGAGTTAAGAGCAGAATTAGTTATTCCTGTTCCAGTGTCTTAATGATGCAATCATCCTTCCCTGGCAGTTAGCTCTCCTCGTAATTACCGTGTGCAGTGACGCATGTTCTGAGAGGACAGACAAGCACTGAGCTAAGATCAGGCTAAGTGGGCTCTCAAGGAACTGCATCAGCTCTCTCCAAGTCTGTACAGCCAGGGAAGTTCTTAGAAGAGTGTGACCAGGGCAGCTGTGGATGAAGTCAAAGTCTTTGCAGCCTAATTCAGCTGCTTCCCATAGTTCCCAAGGAAACAGAGAAGGTTGTCTCCAAAGTGTGAGGAGGGCAGTGCAGCACTTCCCCCTGGAGCACTGGTGCAAAGTCAACTGATGCTCTTCCATGGAAAAGAGCTCATATTTAACCATGTCCTGGGAAGTGTATGGCCTGAGTTCTCCCCTCTGTCACCAGGTGCTCATCCCTCCCCAGCTTGTTTCACATTTCTACTTTTGGCCCTGGCTGCTCCACAAGAAGGGAAGTTTGGCTTTGAATGCCTGAGGATCTGTCCCNAAAGTCAACTGATGCTCTTCCATGGAAAAGAACTCATATTTAACCATGTCCTGGGAAGTGTATGGCCTGAGCTCGCCTCTCTGTCACTCATCCCTCCCCAGGTTGTTTCACATTTCTACTTTTGGCCCTGGCTGCTGCACAAGAAGGGAAGTTTGGCTTAGAATGCCTGAGGATCTGTCCCCTATTTTAAGTTTACATGACAAGACAGAGCAGTGCAGCTGAAGGCAATGTCCTGTTCCACGAGCAGGAGGATCCTCTTTCACCAGCAAACACTCCTGAGCACAATCTACCTGCTGGTGAGAAGTGCCAGCTTAACAGCTCCTCCAAAGCCATGAACTCAGATGAACTTTCCTGCCTGCATTCACTTTCAGCCTCTTGAAATACTGTGCAAAATTATTAGCATTTCTCTTTTAGATGCTGCTTTAGAGCAAGGCTTGGCTGGACAGTGTCTTCCCTTCCCTTCCATGCCAACCTGCCAGGACCATGTGCTGCAGGTAAAGCACCAGCTCTCACCCTCACTGGCCTTGGCGATGCCTCCTTCAGCTTCTGGACACAGACCTCCTTGCAATTTAAATTTACAGCTTCCTGCTCTGTTCTTTTCCAAAGATAACACATTTTTTCTTGCATGTACAAGCCTTTTATACATTTGAAGGCTTGTCATACTCTTTCTTCTTTTTTTTTTTTTTTCCTCCTTAGATAAAACAAGTCTAATTTTTCAGGATTTCCTCAGAAATCACAAGTTCTGTCTGACCACGCTGCTGACTAAACCAGATTAACTGGGGAAATGGGATAGGAAACCATTCATAGCTTTGCCATGTTATTAAGGATTTCTAATGTCTTTGCTGCCACTCAAGCTTTTGCTAAAGGTCTCTGCAGAACAATTTCTATCTAATTGAACTTTTAATAAACTCTTCATGCTTCTGACTTGGTCCCCTGATCATTAATAGCCATTTGTCTACTTCTGTAAGCCCAATGAACAAACATTAATAGAAACTACTTGATTTGCACAAAATGAGATTTTACTGCTGTAATAAATGGATACCATAATAAAGGCTGAACCAAGTTATATTAAGTGCTGTAGAAATACATGGAAAGGAGAGCTCCTTCTAAAAGATTTAAACTAAGTCAGAAAACACAGGAGATTTAAATATCATCATCACTCCAATTTAGCAGGTGAAGAACAATGGAACATTTAAAAGGCTTGTAGGCAGTCAGGATAACAGGTAATTTCCTAATTGGACCCTAACCTTAACAAGTTGCTTTGGAGATCTACTCAGTCTCAGATCAACACTTCAGCCACACGTTATCCAATCCTCTGCAGTTTCCAGGGAAAAGGTTTGTTTGATTCTTCCTGAAAACAGCTCCATTTTCAAAGCCCAAAGAGGCTGTGAAGGCCATAAACTCTATGAAGACCACACTGAGGAAAGGAACACTCTGCTGGAGCAATGAAAGGTATGAAGATCATCTTGTGAAAGGCTGAACTAAGATCGTGACCTGTATGTCAAAGAAAACTCTCTCAATTTATCTGTCAATTTTTATATCCCATTTCTTCGGGCTTTCCGAAGCTCTGCAAACCAAGTCCAGAGTTTCATTATTTATTTGGGATGCTGTGTGTCACAGTGACACATTGAGAAACTGGCATCTGCAATTTTCACATGTCAGAAAGACTGTAACTTGAACTGACAAAATAAATTGCTGTTCACACACTCCCACTGACTTTGTTATGTCCCTGAAGCCCCAGGCCTATTTTTTCAATTAAGATCCCCCCTTCTTTCATCCCCCCTCTTCCTACTGCAAAAGCACAATGAGTGGCTGGCAGGAGGGAACATGCCTTCCACAGCTGGCAGTAGTTGACTGGGAAAGGCAATGGCATTGCTGATAGAGAGAGCAAATAATTCTCCTCAGCTTTTCAGGAAAAGGCACACATCCTTCCTCCATCAGTTAATGCCACCAAACCCCTCCAAGAAGACAACAGGGCTGTGTCAGGTTTGCTGGAGCTTTTTGGCTCACAAAATAAGTGGAGCAGTTCTACCAGTACAAAGCAATTCCCAATTAAAACCAGTGGAAAATTTCCTCATCGAGAGATTAAATTGATTTCTTGATCACAGGAATGTCAGAGATGTGAGTGAATTCAGTGAGAAACTACACTCATCTCCTTGGGAGAGGTGGAAATAAAACCTCACATATGGGGACATCTCATTGATTGTATGGTCCAGCATGAGAAAATAATCTTAAATATCTTAAAGACCTGAGGGCCCCCTAAGCCTGGCTTACTGAAGGCTCAATGTGAACATGAATCCTCTGCCTGATTTACCATTAGTGAGCCATGACCTCACTTCCCACTCCTACCTTCCCTGCTCCTTGTCCTGTCACAGCAGACATGGAAAACATTCCCTTCTCTGCAGCAGCACAGGCCAAAGAAGGCAAGGAGAAACTAATTTCAAGCACCAGAACCAGTAAGGCTCACGAAGTCACTTACTTAGGCCTGTGTAGGTTAAACCTCACCTGAGCCCCTGACTTAGACTCCACACTGTCTTCCCCCTTTGGCAAAATGCACCACGCACTCCTGGATGCTACTGAAGGAAAACATATTTTGTTTAACACTCCAGGTTGACCCAAGCTGTTCCCTCATTTTGTAATCCTTTCCATTTATTTGAGCTGAATTTGGAGCAGCAAAACCACATGTGGCTTGCGTGACATTTAATTGCAAGTACTTCACACACTCCTAAATTCCTTCCTTTTGTGTGCAAGCACTACATATTTAGTCAAGGACACATTGGGGAAGGTCAGTGGGAGGGGAGAGAGAGGAGAGGAGATCTTCTGATGCACTGGCCATTCCAAAAAGAGCCTTGCTCACCACGAGAGCAGTCATCCGTATGAACAATCCCATATTCCTACGGGCAGAGCTGTGAGGGTGCACTCAGTTATCCAACAGCAGCCTCTGGCTGGGCAGTCATCAGCTCAGGGATGTATCCGGGTGTCCTGTGGCCTAGGAAGTTCTGAGAACATCCCTGGATTGCAAATGGGGTCACTCAGAGGCCTCAAGGTTTGCGGTCATGACTGGCTCCCAAAAAAATCCTTCGGGGCTCCAGGACGATGAACAACAACACGGTTCTGCCTGTCCCAGGAGAGCCATGAGCACTGAACAGAGCAGGGGAAGCAAAGAGGAAGAGAGCCCAAAGTCTCCACTCTGAACTTGTGGAGTATAAAATACAGGAGAAACGGCTGATATTGAACTAATGGCAATTATTCAGTGAAGTGTGCAAGAACAGTTATTGTGTTTCCTAATTGTAATTCTAAAATTACATGGCCAAAACCAAGGGAAAAATCAAAGAAAAGATTTCATACTCGTGGACAGCTGAGACCATGCCTCAGCTCAGATTTCTAAGCTCAGGAGTAAATGACTTAGTCTCCAGTTCAGTTGTCACCCCACAATTTCCATGCTGTCAGCTTCTGCTTAGCTTCTTAAGGACCAGTCAGGAGCTTTCCAGCTTGTTTCCATTTCACTCCAATATTTCAACGCATGGGGAGGAGGAAGTAAAATGGGAGCAATTGTTTTCCATGAAAATTTTCAGATTTCTACAGTTTTGGTCCAAAGTAGATGCAGATTTTTCTCCCCTTAAGGCTTTCCTGCCTAAGAGTTATTAACCTGAGAGTAACTCTTGTCCACCTGAGACTCCTGAGCTGAACCTGCCACTACCCACAGCACTGCTGCCCTGTGCTCCCCCCAGGCCAGTCCCAGCCAGCTGGGTGTGCACAGACACATCTCCTCTGGCCTGGTTCTGCCCTGATTTCCACCACAAATGGGAAAAAACAGCCTTTTTAGCCAACTGAAGCTTGCACAGGAAGGAGGAGAGATGAGTTATGGACAATGTGTTCTGCTCACCAAGGTGCCTGAGCAGGAGCTCAGTAACAGCACCTGGACAGGTGCCTGAGAGAGAGAGGAGAGTTCATGGGCAGAGACATCTGAAACACCAACAGGAGCTTCATTTCACACCATGGAAATGAAACTTTCTTCTCAAGTGGGCATCAGCAGGGCCTTGAAGACTTCTGGTTTCCTGCTAAGGAAGCAAAGTTTTCTCTGCCTCCAAACTTGAAGTGAATCTACTAAGAACAGAAATTGCCAATTTAAGAGTGGATAAGAGTCTATTCCTCTGCACCTACACAGCAGGCAGAACAAAACCAGCAATAATATGAAGTTCTAACCATCAACTCTCCTCTCCTCATCACTCACCTTCAAATACCTGTGGGTTTTTACTCTGCAGGGAAGGCTCTTCTGTGTTCCCAAACCCCCACAGGGATGGTGGATCAGTGGGGGCTGCACACAGGGGAACCAGAGGAACAAGCACAGACTTGAGCAGCAACAGAACAGGAGCAAGCCCACAAAACCCCCTCCTGCAGACAGGCTAAGGCTCTAGAAAATTCCCTGAGAGCTTCTGAGGTCAATGCGTCGCTGTTCCCTTACTCACCCCTCTCTGATGCACATGAAAAAATTGTTCCCATATGAAAGCATGAACAGCAGATGCACAATAGAAATTTAAACAAACTTCCTCTGCAGGAGGACTGCCCAGGGAAGAATGGTCTGATTCATGCAACTTAATGATGACTAAAGCCACTGTTTGTGCTTTGAAAATGTGCTGAGGTATTGGCAGCCATCTCAGGCCTTTGTAGAGTGTCAGCAGGTTATGGATTTGAAGACCAACATAAATCTTTCAAACTTCCATTCCAGAGGAAGGCCTTAACATTTGACCTCTGCAACATTCACTAGAAAGATTTGAAAGAAAACACCAATTTGTCAAAACCAAAGCTATTTTCCTGAGGTTCTGCAGAAGCAGAGAGATGTTCCTTCCTGCCCCCGTATTCACATTAAGCAACAGTAGCTGAGCAATTACAATACTCAAATTTGGGCAGGTTGTAGATCTGTCAGGGTTGCAGAAAACACCTTAATTTAAGTGTTCACCATGATATGTCAATGTCCTGGCAGCCACCACAGAGCTTATTGGGCTGGGGAGTGGGGGAAAAGAGCAAAGATCCTCTTCGGAAATAAAAGGACGGAAAAGAAAAAAGAAATCTGGTCTGTGATCTCACAGTGCAGCAGAACACGTCTGAACCTCTGTGACACCCAGCTAGACCATGTGTTGTTCAACAGTCCCCTGGAGCAGAGGCAAAACTTTCCCATTAAGAGGGCAGTCCCTGGGAATTCAGCAGGGCTGGGACTGCCCCGAGGTGCTCCCAGGCAGCAGCAGGCTGCACACAAGAGATCCCAGCACTACTGGGCAACTTCTACCAAACACGTTCACGTAATATTCTCCAGGATGAAGCAAATTTTGTTTTCCTACTGCAATGTAAGTTACACACAGATGGTAGTTAAAACAGCATCTCTTCTCCACAGAAAACACTCATCCTGTCCCAAATTTTCCTTGACCACCTCCTCTGGAATACAAGCACTGTAATAAAGGTCTCTGTTCCAGGAGAGCTGGGCTTGCATCTGTTCATCTCTAGAGATCCTGCTAAATCTTATTACTGCTTCCCCCCTCTCCTTCCAGAACAGAGCTGATTGAAGAACAAAAGAGAACTTCAAGGTGAATAAAAGCCCTGTGTTAAGCATGAGGTTATACACAGGGGTTGCAGTATCACAGCAGCCTTGGAAATGTCCATGAATCCCCAAAGCTTTGATTTCAGCATTAAGTAATGCTGGCCTGAACATTCATCCGGAAATGTGCACTGCACAGAATTTTTTATGCATAAACTTTTCTTTTTCAAAAGGTTCACTTCTCCCTTCAGGTCGGGAGACTGAAAAAAAAGCCAAGAACATCAGATTCACTATTGGGGTCAGTCCAGCAATACATCTCCTTCGACTCCCTGCCTGACAGATGAGGTGAGCCAGCACCAGCTGCTCCAGTGGTAAATGTGAAACTCTGCAGTAGGCAGTTATGAAATAACCTTGGTGAGAGGAAGTTTCTTGCTAGCCTCATCCTAACCCCTATCATTTAGGAGTTGGCTTCCACCCAGAAGTCCTCAGCATCCAGAAGGAGAATATACACCTTTCAAAATTATCTTCACAGAATTGGACGTTCTCTCATTAGCCTTATGCATTTCCATTGTGGTCAATCAAAATGCCAACTACTTATTTACATTTTTGGGCAGAATATTCACAATATTTAATAAACATCAAGTGTTTATATTCCATCAGGCCTCCCAGTCCAAGTCTGGCCATGCTTTCCACAGAGTGGGAGACAGTGTCTACTCGGGCAGGAATAAACTGTCCTGAACAGCCGAGCAGCATTGCCCCTGTCGAGAGAGGAGGCACAGGAACGTTCTGGGAAGAATTTGCTGTTCACAGAGCAAGAAACTGGTCAAGGAGAGCATTTCCCACGCCATCTAAACCAACATTTTTGCACACTTTTTGTGGCCACCTCACCACAGTCTTTGGGAGCAGTTTCCCAGCCTGGGGACAGCTGCTGTGTGCAAGAGCCTTCCCACCCCGTGCAGTAACCTCAAGGCAGACAGGCAGGGAAAACTGGGATAAAATTATGGACAATTTGGCAAAGCAAACATGATTTAAGACACCAGGAATATTTTTCAGAAGCGGTTCTGAAAAAAGCTGGTCACAAATGGAATCAGACTTGTCAAATATATCCAGAAACTCCTATGCACACACGTGTGTGCATCTGTATATCTGAATCTATATGTATTTATGTGCCCTGGCTTTCTCAACCAGGTGAAAACTGTCCAAGCAAAACTTCATGGTGTTTTTCTCTGCTGTCATGTGCATGTTAATGTTGATGAAAAATTTTTGCTGCTTTCCTCCTTCTCAGAAAAGAGTTAGAACTGGGTATTTCTCTTGCCTGATGAAACACTGTCAATTACCCTCCATTTATCTGCAAAAATCCTAACAAACACTTCTAGTGGGTTTTGAGCAAGCTTTTTTTATTTCCTCTGCCTTTTGCTCCTTCTCCAAAGCAGAGGTAAAAATAAAATTATTTTCACTGTCTTTCCAAAACAGGTAAGATTTTCCTTTGCTGGCTGGGTGCTCCCCCACTCCATTTAGCACTTTTTTCCAGTACTGGGAAGATCCATCTTTCAGCAGAGTTACTTTTCCTGCTTTACATGGAAAGTATATACAGACAAAGGCAACAAGCACTGATAAGAACAGTTGGAATGAGAAAGGATCTATCAAAAATTCAGCATTTATATTACAGCAACACAGAAAAAACCCTGGGACAGGAATTTGTAATAAAAAGAGACAAGGAAGTAAAACAGTGAAGCCCATTCTCAGTGTAAGCAGTCAGTATTTCCACAGTGAGAAACTTGGTATCGTTTTTCGGGGGCAGAACAGGGTTCCTAAGGATTCACTCAGATCTCCTAAATGCCTTATTATTTCATCCTGACTCA
>VZTT01023599.1:0-10438 GCA_013400855.1 Buphagus erythrorhynchus
CCCTGGAGAGCCCCAGGGCAGCCACCTACCACAGCTGGCAATTCCCTGGGAACTGTAATTCCAGCTTTGTGCTCTCCTTAATGGGGCTTATTTAGCCCATGTTTTACTGACTCCTTGTGAGAATGAGGCTGAGTTTCCACAGCCCTGTGAAAATCAAGATAGATGACATCAACCTGCTCCACAATATCCCTCCAGCCTGTTACCTTGTCATAAGAACAAAGGAGGTTTATCTGGCTTGATTTGTTCTTGACAAACCCATGTCAGCCGCTTCCATTCTCCCCATTATCCCCCCGGTGCTCACACACACGTGGTTGGAGTGCGTGCTCCTGAATTTCCTGGGGTTGAAACCAAAATGTTCTGTAATTTCCTGCCTCTTCTTTACCTCCCTTCTAAGCACGAGTGTTTCATTTGCTCTGCTGAACTCTCCCAGTGCTTTCAGAAGGTCTCCAAGGTAGCTGGTAACAACACTAAAGCTGCAGTTACACCCCTCACCTCTTTAGGAGCCCTGGGAAGAGCCCAGCAGGACTTGTCAATTCGAAAATTCCTCATGGCTGCTTTACACCAGCTGCCTTAACACAGGTGGTGTGAAAAAAACTATTTAACACTTCAGCCTGATGGGTTCTAGGCTTTCCCAAATCAAAGAGTAGCAGAAGAATTCTCCCCAAGAGTCTGCTGATACTGCTCTACGTCTCAGCAGGAGCATCCTCCTCTGCACCCTGGTCCTCCAGGCAAGGATTTACCTCTGCTACATGGACAGCTCCTTTCTTTTCACCCTCTACTCTCACTGAATCGACCCTGTGCTTTACTACTGAATTAATATTAATACTCACTGTTAATTGATTTAACATTAAATCTCCTCAGAGTGAGTCCACTGATTATTGGCAATGGTAGTTAACAAAGCAGCCTGACCCTTTGTAGAATTTCTGTCTCCTCCTCCATCCCAGACTGCTCAGAGAACACTTGATCTGCTGGCTGGGATTCCATCCCTCCTTTTGGACCATGAGGAATGATCTCCTTCCCCCCTTGCCCTGCTGGATTTCTACACCACAACAGCCCAGCCACAGACCCTTCCCTGAGCTCCTCATTTGTGTGATCCTCCAGAAATTCCCACCCTGGCCCTGGGATGTGTGGGGCTCTCCAGGCAGCTGCCAGCCCAGGGCAGAGGGGATCTCCTTCCCAAATCAACCCTGTGAGTGGATTTTTGCAAATCCCTGAGGAGTGCAGGCTCCTCACCCCAGCCCCTGCCTGGCCTATTCCCAACTAGGGAAGGGAAAAAGGGAAAAATCCCACTTAAATGTTACAACGCTGTCTCAAAGCAAGAAAATGGACAGTAAGTGCCAAGAGTAGCTACCCTGAGGAAGAAGGAAGAGGTAAAAGGGAATGGGGGGAAAATTCTGAGTGGTGTGATAATTGATAAAAGATTCGTGTTAATCATAGAAGTTTGGAGTTCGTATAAACCAGAATACTTAGATAAAAACATGGGCCTAGATAAAGGGAAATACAGGATTAAAACCATTCTGTTTAAATCCACCGATTATAAATATTGTATTTTCTAAATAAATTGTATTTGATACCAGTTTGTAAAACAAGGTTTTCCACAGCCTGAAAGATTTTGCAAACTCAGATTTCCTGCCTTTGTCTAATCAATTGCAACCTGAAAGATTTTGCAAACTCAGATTTCCTGCCTTTGTCTAATCAATTGCAACCTATCTGCTAAGACCAGACTTCCCACTTCTGCTGTTCTTTATCTACCAAGACCAGATGGTTACTGACAAACAACCCAGAGAACAGTCCCACGGATGTTTCTTTGACCTCCTGCTTACCTGGCAGAATTATGACAACAAAAAAACAACAATTATTGATTACCACAAGGAAAACCATACTATAAAAAGGAGCTGCAAACCAAGTTTGGTGGAGCGTGGAGTGGGCGGTGACCCCTCACGACTCCCCAGCGCTGCGTTGCTCTCTCTATATCAAATAAAGCAATCTCAATTTTGCTGAATATCGAGACTTTTGTTTCTCATTTATAACANGCCCTGGGCCAGCTCTGTCCTGCTCCCAGGGCCACCCTTGGGTGCAGCCTGGGGATTTTACTGACAGACACAGCAGTTCTGCCCCGCTCTCCGTGCACAGCACTGTGTTGAATTAAAACTCGATGCAAACCTGGCTTCTTGGAGTTTAAAAAAATAAAAAAAGGAATTTTGCCACTCAGAGAGTGCTCTGCCTTGCCCTGCAGAGAGGGTTGTGCAGGAAGGTGAGGATGCTGATTTGTTCTCTCTTTTTTTCCCCCCCTGCATCTCTGTATTGTTTCTCTGCAGGTGCCACCCGTGTGACAGTGACCAGAGGGGACATCAGGGACCCTGATGTGCTGCTGGCTGCCATGCAGGGGGTGCAGGTGGTGATCCACTCAGCTGCTCTGGTGGATTGCAGGGGCACGGTGCCCTTCTGGGAGCTCAGAGCTGTCAATGTTGGGGGTGAGCCTGCAGCAGGGTCCTGCACTCACACCTGCACTCACACAGGAGGCTCCAGCAGACACATCCACCCCTACTCAATGCTCCCAGATCCCACACACCCCGAGATGGGAAAGGTGCCCTTTTGGGACTTTTTTTCTACTTGCAACGTTGACATTCTTGTTTGCCTGTGAAATCTTTTTGCTTGGTAAAAGCATCTCTTGTTTGAGGTGGATTTATCCTTTGCTATGAGCCATAAGAACCCCTTCCAGCTCACATACTAACACACCTTTTGCCTTCTTAGCTGTCCAGTAAGACTGGCTCAGCAATTCTTTTCTTCTATATCAAAACATGCTTTTATTTCTATTCCTTCTTCAGATTCTGCATTCAAAGATCTTTCTGTTAAACATACACATCTGTGAGACCCTCCTGTCAAACCCCTATCCATCCCAACAGTGCCCAGGACCTTTCCAGCAGGGAAATTTCTCCCTTTACCCCTCTGTCCTTGCCCAGGGCTGCTCACTCTGCTCCTCTCCACTGATCACATCTGGGCTCAGTTTTGGCACAGCTGTTCTGGTCCCCTGATGGCACTGAGGTGGCTCAGGACACACCTACAGTGGTCAGAAACTGTTTTGTGTGTGACAAGGACAACAATAAAAATTAAACCCTGTTCTAGATAGCTTTCACAGCTTTCCCATGGATTTTGCCCTGTCTATACCAGCACAAGGCTGTACCCATTGAACTGCACCCACCAGAAAGGAGTGATGCTGTTTTAATTAGCAGAGTGATGCTGTTTAATTGTCAGAGCTCCCAGTTATCATGTTTGGGCAGGCCACATGTAACTGAGAGCTCCACAGCCCTGTCCTCCTACCACCCAGAGCAATTTCATGTTTGGTGCAGGATCTGCTTAGAGAAAATTTGTTCATAAATCTAGGAAATAAGCACAGGCCATAAAAATAATGAAATCCCTATTACAGCAGCAATTCCAGTGGTACCTCAGGCTGTTAGCTACTAAAATAGTCGTTAACCAAAAGGAAGGATTTTTTTTTTTATACATATATATGTACACATCTCCAACTCGATTACTGCTTAGGGCTTCTGCTATTTGCTGATACATTCAAGGGTAACATTTAAATTCCAGCCTTCTTTTCATTGCTGTAGTTGTTTTCAAAACTCAATGCTTTTAAGAGCCTGCATTGTGCTCTCTGTGTTCTGAGAATATTCAGAGCCTGAGGGTTCCTGCTGCTTTTTAGTGGCTTTGTGAGCTCTGTGCTTCAGCACAGAGAGGATTTACAGTGAGCACTGAACACCAGGCAAGTCCCCTCCTCAGCAAAGCAAAGCTCTTGCAGATGTTGGTGCCATTCCCAGAAAACCACACACACAAGGATTTTCCAGTGTGACTGAGGGACTCCTTGAGGAGCAGGGTCTGGGGTGGCTCTACAGGAGCCTGTCCTGCATTTCTGCCTCTCCTTGGATGGCTCCACATGGAACTCCTCAAAATGGGGCTGCTGCCCCCACTGGGGCTCCTCAAAATCCTGAGTTGAGAAGATTAGCCTGAAGTTCTCTATTAAAATCACGGCAGATAAAAGAATAGAAATGGTATTTGATACCTGCTGTAGACTTCAGGGAAAAAAGTAGGGTCAGGAGAGGTCAAGTATATAATCCTCTAGCTGGCTCCTCTGTGCAACTCAGGCCACAGAAATTCATCCAAATACTGCCCTAAGCCCAACAATTTGTGGCTAAATTGGACCATTCCTTTTCAAAAGACTTGTTGCCTCGAATTAAGGGTACAAGTTAATGGGCTATCTATCATGGCTTTCAGCAAGCCATAACAATGCTGAGGAGTGGTGGTGTGGCTATGGTTAATTATAATTTCTGGCCAAAATTTACATTTTCTGCTTTGATTCCCTCCTCTGTTTCAACCACTGGCTGCTGAATCCTGTTATAGCCTTGTTGATTGAATTGAAGAGTTCTCTTCTACAAGAATTATTTTTTCCATCTAGTCACTTAAAGACTTTTTAATCTGCTTTTTGTTAAGCTGAATGGATTTTAACTCAGCTGTTTCCAGTGATGTTTCTCACCAGGGGATCTCAGTTAACTTTACATATTGTGATAGGCTCATGGAGAAGCACATTGATTCTTCTCCACCGGGATTTCAGATGGATTCGTGTGCTCAGAAATTATCCTAAACTCAGGATTTCCTTGGTAATTTCAGATTATGCCCTTAATAGCAAAGAGAAGAGAAACCACAAGCCCTCCCACACAAGATGTGCAGACAGGCTCAGGGCAGAGCCTGCTTAGCCAGGTACAGAGAGTGTGGAGGTTTCTGGAAGCCAACCCAAGCTGCTTTCTTTCAGCTCTGAAGGCTTCAGTCCTTCTCATTGAGGTTCTCACAGGTTCAGCTTGGATCAAACCCACAATGAATGCAAAAACCACCCCTGCAAGAGTCATAAATGGTTTGAACCCACCAAAATACTCCGAAATAACCACACCAAACCACACACACTGACCAACTAGTTCACCCAGAACAACCTTCCTTAAAGCAAACCATGTTTTGGATTTGTCTGGATTTCATGTGGACTTGTAAGCTGCCCTCATTATTTTATTTAAAATTCTGCAGCTATCAGGAGTCTGATGGAGGGATTTCACTCTGTAGCACCCTGCAGAGCTTCTATAGAGCAACACATGCAACCAAATCATTGATCCTTTGCCAGAAGGCTGCTGTGCACCAACAACCCACAAATGAGAAAAGATGGAGTTCTGCTGTGCCAAGCCCTCAGCTTCCCTTTGTTAGCAGCTCCAAAGTCCAGGTTTAGTTGTCATTGGCCATGGAGGTTCAGCCACATCAGAGCTATGGATGTGACTGCAACTCATGTTATAAACCATCCCCTCCTGAGGAAATGCAGCCCTGACCTGAGACTTGACATATTTTCAGCCATAAAAAAAAAGATGGATTAGTTCCAAGCCAGAAAAAGCCTGGGAATCTCTTTTGATTTGCTCAACAGGAATCAAGGCAAGGTGGCTGATGTTTGTCCCTCCCATCCTGCCCCACAGGAACTGAAAATGTGTTAAGGGCCTGCTGTGACCTGAGCATCCCATACCTGCTCTACACCAGCTCCATTGCTGCCGTGGGACCCAACACCTCCTGTGAGCCCCTGCTCAGGTGAGGCTCAGCAAATCTTCCCCATGGCTCTGTTTGTCCACTCAAACAGCAATGGAACTGCAGCCAGATGGAGATTTCAGCTGTGACTACCAAGGAGAAGATTTGTGTTCCCCTTCTGTCTGTTCCTCTTCTCTTTCTTGAAAACCCTTCCTTGCTGCTCTGCCCATTTAGGAATCATGGCTCTTCCCAACCTAAACCTGGCCAGTGATAGCCCAAGGTGAGAGCTGTGTGGCCCAGGCTGTCCTTGGATCTACAGCCCTGCTCCTCTGAGTCCTAAAATCATTTTCAGATAAGGTTTCAGGTGCTCAAAGTTTGGGATATGGTCAGATTACATCCTGTTGTTGGGTCAGAGTTTTTCTCTCCCTCACAATGAGTCAGCCCAAGGGGCAGGGGATGCCCCACTGCTCCCAACTCCTGTTATCAAATGTGGGCAAATCTCATGTAGCATTATCCCAGAGAAAT
Source organism: Buphagus erythrorhynchus (assembly GCA_013400855.1). Lineage (NCBI taxonomy): Eukaryota > Metazoa > Chordata > Aves > Passeriformes > Sturnidae > Buphagus > Buphagus erythrorhynchus. Next base: position 6,076 of record VZTT01023599.1, read on the forward strand.
TTAATTGGCCATGGAATCTTAAGGGACAAGATGCACTGGTATGAACCTGCCCTGCAGGATTCAGGTGCAGTCACATCCTTGTGTTACCTGCTTCTGACCTGTAAATTGTACCCTTCTGTCCAAGAAAGAAAAAAAAAAGAGACCTCAAAATCCTTCCTGGCAACATGCTCATGGGGGTTTATCTCCTGGGTGTCACCACTTCAGGCCATTAGGCTCAACCCTTCTCCTCTGTTTGTGGCCAAACAAGATTGACCCACAGACCCAGAAGCAGCAGCAGAGCTTTTGAAAACCCTCTGTGGCAAAGGTGAGATTTGGATCGATACAAAGACAATGGTCAAAATGACAATTTTGAGGGGTTTTTTATTTTGAACTCCAGAAGTAACTTTGACAACCAGCTGACACCCCTGCTCAGGGCTCAGCATCAGGATAACTTTTGTATTCCTGGGGCAACAGGAATCCTACACCCTGAGAGCAGAGCTGATATTTCTGAAGACCAGGGGCTGAATTTTAGGTTAAATTGAAGCTCAGTCTGATGTGTACTATTGGAAAGCTCCTTGCTGATTTCAAGCCTGGTTGTAGCCACACAAACTGCTCAGTCCCTGGAAATTTGTGTGCCAGGGGAATTGGCTCCAAAGGCAGCCAGGCTGGACACAGCTGCCTGCAGTCACTTGGCTCTAGAAATCTGAGCCCAGCTAGAAAAGACATCACTTAAAATTACCTACAAGCCTAAATTTCATGCTCACAAGTAAGTCAAGGCATAAGCCAGTGGTTTTGAAAAGCATCTAAGCACTCAAATCTGTAGAATAAATGTCTGGCTTATGAAAAAATCCATGAGAGCAACTCAATCCACCTGGGACCACAAGCACTGGAGACTGTGTCGCTGCAAAGCTGTGGGATTTGGTCACTAGCAAATACAAATACTAAGAATTCATGTAGATACAGACACATTCTTGTCAGTATTTTAGTCCTGTGACTTAGAGAGAGATGTGAACAGATGTCTTGAAAAAATCAGCCCCACATGCTGCCTGATCACAGTGCTTGGGTTTGTAATGGTGGCACAAGAGGGGCAACTAAAACCCACCCAGGCTGATGCTCATGGGGTATGAAAAACCTTCCCCACCACAGAGAAACAAAACCACACCTGAGCCTTTCACTCATTTTGCGGAACACACTCAGGTTCTCCCACTATCCTGAGAGGAAGCCTTAGAGAGGGGTCTTCATCCTCCAGCTATTTTGATTTTAAACAAAGGGAATTGGATAATGGGAGGAATATCAGCCTCCCAGTCAAAAGTTAGCCCACGTGTCTCAACAGGGAGCCAGGGATGGCAGGGAGCAGCATTAACATAGCAGGGATAACTCTGTTTTCCACACTGAAAGCACAGGTGATGCCTTCCTCCTTCCTCCTCATCTCCCCATCCCCACCCCATCAGTTCTGCCCTCTCCCTCACAGCCCATGATCCTGCCTTTTCCTTTTCCTCTGTCCCCTTCTCCACCATCCCTGGTAGAATTTACTGAACTCCCTTGTACGTGCTGGGGAATTGGCACAGCAGGAGGAGCCCCTGGCCGGGTGATGGGCACAGGGATGATGCTCACACCTCAGCATCCCACAATAACAGAAAATGCCTCTGTCAGCCTCAATCCCCGGGAGACAGGCACTGCTGAGATGCCTTCTGACAATGCTGCTCCAGTCTGATTAGCGTTCACTGATGGGGGATCGTTCTGAAAAGCAGGAGCATTATGCTGAGCTCTTTGTTACTACCCAGCTTCAGAGGGATGGGGGAAGGCACACACAGCAGAGCCCAGGAACAGCAGGCAGGTTTGTCCCTTTGTGAAGCTGCTGCTTTTTAAAAGCTTTGCAGAGAAGGAAAAAAAAAAAAAAGAAAGAAAAAAAAAAGAGAGAAAGCAATTAAAACTAGAACTTCTAGATAACCCCCCACTAATTGTCTTGGGCCTCTCCTGGGCTTGCAACAAACCTTGCACAATCAATCTTTTGTCTTGCTTGTTTTTTGGTTTGTCTTGTTCATGCCCTGTAAACACGGGGAGGGGAGGAGGGTCTGCTGATAGAAGCCCAGGGTGTGTGAGGAGTCTGCATTTCTGATGCTCCTCATTTATTTCTGTTGCTGTAGCACAAGCAGAGCCTGATCTCAGCTGGGATATCTGCCACACAACATGCCAGACTGCTGAACAGGCAACATCATCAGCCACGTTTTACACAGGGAGATCTGAGCACAGGGAAGGGAAAACAACTTTCCCAAGGTCAGAGAGCAGAGTCAGAGCTGGCTCTGCCCAGCCCAGGGTCTGACAGGAGCACCTCTGCTGCACATCTGCTGTGTGAAGTCCTCAAGGGCCACTGACCCTCCCAGGAGATGGATCTGAGCCCATCTGCCACAGGAGGGTGAGGATTCCTCTCTGCCCTGCCTGGGGCACCCCATGCCTGGCTGATCCTGGTTTGCCAGGGTGGATTTCTCTTGGATGGCAGAATAGAGAATAAATTAATGTAAAAATGGGAAGAAAGTCTCCAGCAGCACATGAAGGGAGAGAGAACTGATCTAAGCTACTCAGGGGAGCACAGGAGCAAGTGGATGCTCCTTCCCAGTGCTGCAAGCCAGGTTTCTTCAGCCCAGAGCCCAGTGGAGATGTTTAATCAAATCCCATCATGGCCTCAGGCTGATCTAAAACCACTGGGACAAAATGCTGACACCCTGTGGGGAACAGAGCTGCTTTCTGCTTTGCCCTTGGAATTATTGCAGGCCCTGTGAGGCCATTCCATGAGATCCCACAGGCTTTCCCCTTGGCAGCTGTAAGGTGGCAGCCTGAGGAGCAGGTTGTCTTCCACTGTCACAGCCCAGGGCTCCCTGCTTGTCCTTGGCCATGGGTCCTCTGCTTCTCCTTCCCCTCAAGGGTGATTTGTGTGGGGAGATGAAGGAGCAATCCCAGCACAGCCCTGCTGATTGCAAGGCTTCCAGACATCCCCAGCAAACACCTCCCAACTTTAATCAACTCTGTGAGAAAATTAAGTAGCAGTTTCTCCTTTTAGTTTATGGCTCATGAGAGGCTTTTCTCTGCCTCTAATGAATAAGTGAAGCAGAATTGCTCTCATTTCCTTGCCCTCCATCTTCTTGTGCTCTTTCTACCTTGCTCAGCTTCTGTGAGTTGCTTAAAAATGTAACTCTGCTGCCTTCTAATTGCCTGATGGAACGTTATTTCAACCATGCTATTAGACAAAACTAAATCCAGCTCTGAGAAAGCACTGCCCCCATGCAAACCTGCCTGTGAAGCACCTGGTGCTGCTTGGAGCCTTCTTCCTCCCAAAACACAGCGAGGAGCTCAGATCCCCACAGCTCCCAGGCAGCAGAAATCCTGGGGAGCAGGGAATGAGGAGCAATCCAGGCTGGGACAGATGTCCCCAAGCCCTGAGCTCTGCTCCAGGCTCACTCTCTGTCCCCCACAATGTTCCAGAGGAAACGAGGACACTGAGTACAGCGGGGAAGTGGAGCTGCCCTACGGGAAGACAAAAGCCATGGCAGAAAAAATTGTGCTTGAAGCCAACGGGAAAAAGGTACAAAATCCACCCCTGGAATTACACCCAGGGGAAAGAGGGAGATGGTTGGAAAGACCCCACAGCTCCTGTCTAAGTGTGTATCCAACCTCTGCCTGGATTTGATGCATAAACCTCATTGTCCTAAGCCTGATATTCCCACCTCAGCAGGGACTCTCCCAGGATCAAAGGGTGCTTCTCTCCGAGCCTGTGCTTCAGCTCCAGCAGCAGTGTGACTTTGGAAAGGGCTGTGCTAAATTAGGGCTGAAGGAGCCAAGTTCACCTAGTTCATACTGAAAAAAAGTGTGATTTCCAGGCTTTCCAGAGTGATTTCAGAATTAAAAATATTGGTGTAGCCAGAGCCAGCCCCCTACCCAAGGTAGCTGTTCAGTGTTTTAGACTGGCAGTCAGCAGACATATGAGTTCTAGACAATGAAGGAGAATGTCAAATGTTTGTACTCTAAACCACTGCCTGGAGCATCTCTCCCCCAGTCCCAGTTTGAAGCCCCAGTTGGGCTGGCTAGCTGTGGTACCTGGTTTTGGTTGTTGCAAATCCTCTTTAGTGCACCACAACTGCAGAAGAGTTCATGCCACCAGCACCTCTCAAGGAGCACCATGTGGGTGCAAGTGTGATGTGGAAAAATTAAAAAAAATCAAACTGGGCACCTCCTTGTGTTTTTAGGGACCCAAAGCAGGTGCTAAGTATGCAGAGCACCTCTGCAAATGTTGACTCCTCTAGGCCAGTATTCCCAGGGTTTGGGTTTATCTGGGAAACCCAGTGTCACTGTGGAAGATTCCACCCCTGGATCCATCCAAACTGGATCC
>VZTT01023607.1:2112-16922 GCA_013400855.1 Buphagus erythrorhynchus
TTTTAAATTACCTCATGTTGACTGATGAGAAAAGATGCTCAAATGATTAATGATCAGAGTGTTAGGGAAAATAGAAGGCTTCAGTTGAAAAGAAGTGAGCTTGAAGGCATCAAACCTGTGCTTTAGGAAGGTGTTCCTTCCTTCCTGTGAACTCAGGTGTTCTTGCTCTAGTTTCCTGTCCTGGAATTCTAATGCAAAGCAATCACTGGGGAGAATCACAAATTACTTGAAATGCAGCTGAAGAATTGAAGGTGCATGAATTTCAGGAGTGTGTAATTCAAGTGAGAGTCTCTGCGATTATGTAGTTGTCTAATATCCACCTCTGTGTTGTGTTAGAGAAGAGTTTGTTGGAAGTAGTGGATATATGGGTTTTGAAATATAAAAAGCATCTTAACTGTCACATAGCATGGAAAAATGATTTAGAAATTGGTTAAATTTTCATTCTTTCTGTGTTGTGCAGGTACTTCGATGGCAACTTGGAGAAGCTCTTTGCAGAGTGTCATGTAATTAATCCAAGTAAAAAGGCACGAACGCGCCAGATGAACACCAGGTCATCAGCCCAGGACATGTCCTGTCAGATATGCTATCTGAACTACCCAAACTCGGTGAGTACCCCAGTGGCCTTGGTGCTACCTGACCAGCAACTCCCCAAATTTCTGACCTGAAACTTCAGATTTTCTTGGAGAACACCTCTGAGGGTGCTGAGGCTCAGGCAGCGATGTAGTAAAGTTCAGGAAAAAGCAAGCAGGTGATGTTTGCAAAGGTTAGATAGCAACTGAGATGTACAGATAAAAGATACGGGATATTAAAAATCCGTGGAAAGCATGATGGGCAAAGTGATTTGCTTAAATAGAAAGACAAGGTAGGAAACAGCTTTTAAAAGCAGTAGGTAGTGCTACAAAATAGTCAGGAAGTCTAGAATAAAAGTAGTAGAAGAAAATAATAGCAATATGAGTTCACATATGGANAATTCTCTGTTGCCAATATTCAAATGATAATTTTCAGAGTAAAATGTGGATGTCTTTGGATCTTTATCATGTTTGGACAATGCCCTCTTGGTCAGACATGAGGGTGTGTTACTCAGTGCTTGCTGGGGCTGTGCATCAATGCCCTGGGGGACAGTGCTACTTTTTTTTGTTGCTGCTGACCAAACTGAAGCATTCCCATACACTGCTATGAGGTCCAGGCTCTGCTGGGGCTCCCAGGGGCAGGACATACTGTTGGGAGATCTGGAAGAAAAGGAGGGGAGTAGAAAAGCTCAAATAGGAGAGTTCGTCAAAAGGCAAAGTGCTGGTAGTAAGAAATTCTTCCTTTTATAGGAACCTGCTCTTTGTAGAGGAGCTGCACCTACAAAACACCCTAAAACTTGTTGGGCCTTTCCAGGCAAAGCTGCCCTGACATAAGGCTTTGCTCTTGCTCTGGCTGTGTTTTCAGCAAGGAACCATGATGAGCTTTGGGGTTCAAGAGTAGCTTGGGGTGAAGTTCCCTGGTTGTGGCCTCTCCCTTGCTCTGGATCTTCTTCCCTGGAGTGGGCAGAGCTGAGCAAAGCCCAGCTTCAGGCCTCCCGTTCTCAGCATTAAGGTCCTTGTTGCTCTTGAACCAGGAACCACAAGGCTTCATATGTCTCCTCTTCAGCCTTGTGTGCCCCGACTTCCTTCTTGAAGAGTAGCTGGAAAGGCAGATTCCTGCTTTGTATGATGAGGTGCCTTGAAAAAGAAAGTCAATATATTCTAATATAATGTTCTCTCCTTTTTAATGTAGTTGCTGTGCTGGGTGGGAGTACAACTCACAGTTGACAGGCCTGTCCTCTGGCTGGGGGTACTGTGCTACCTGGGAAGTAGAATCATAGAATCATGGAACAGGCCCACAAGGATCATCAAGTCCAGCTCCTGGTCCTGCATAGGACAACCCCCAAAATTGCACCCCAGCACTGTCTATAGAGTTTTGAAACTGGAAAGAACAGCACAAAACACAGTAACACTTCTTGATTTTGTAGCTCAAATAGCAGTGGCCCAGTTGTTAGAAGAGCAGATTTTTAGCTGGAGCAGAGAGATATTGCAGGTGAGCAGGGCTGTCTCTGTTGCTGGTGTTAAACCATCAGAGGGGGTCTCTGTTTCTTTGCCCTACAAAAAAGCTGGAGCCTAGAGGAAAACTACTATTTATTATTTCTTCTGTAAAAGGCTGTAGTGTCTGTGTCTAAGGTGATTGAAATCTGTTTTGAAGCTGTTTGAGTCAATGTGAATTATAAATTCTAGGATTATTTTTATGTTCAATGCCCAACCTAAAATCTTAGCTTTGAAAATCCTCTTGCAATGATGAGCTAATTATTTTTGCACATGAAAGCTGGGGAGTTTTCACTGAGAGCCCCATTCAGCCTATGGAAAGCTGAGAGTTTGGAGGTGTTAAGAAGTTTTACAGTGTACAGTTGTTGCAGGAATGTTAGTCTTGAAATTATCTCTCTCCCATCTACGAAGTCTCTGTAGACTCCAAAGCTTTCCAAAGAACTGTGGTTAGAGGTTTTGGGAAGCACCTGCCAAACAAGGCATTTGAAGCTCTCACCCTGCAACTTTGAGGGCTTAAGGGAGATGTTTCACCTGCTCTGTGTCCCTGTCAAGCACTGTCAGATCCCAGCAGTTATTTTGGGTGACACCTTTATTAGTAAGACAGGAATTGGGAGGGTCGTGGCTTTGCCTTCCTCCTCTCTTGCCCCTCACTCTTAGGAGAGTGGGCTGGGGGTGTTTTTGGGAACATCCTATTTTGTCCAGACTGTAGATGTTGAGCACTGATGTAATGACAGCAGAGCTAATCCCCTGGGCTAATGAGCTGCCTTAAGGAGTTACTGTTCCCCTGGTCCTTGGTGGTTTTATATTAGCCTTTTTTACTTGCTCCCTTGACATCTGCTGTCAGCTGAGCCAAAAATAATTGGGAACTCCCTCACAGTAAAGAAAAGAGCTGAGAGATTCTCTGCATTCCTTGCAGCCTGGGAGGAAGCATGGTTGTGGCTGCCTTTCTGTGGGCATTTAGCAAAGCATTTCCCTGCCTGAAATAACCAAAACAGATCTTACATGAAGATGTGTTCTGTGGTGGTTCCTCATGTGTGCCTGCTGCAGGAGTATTTGGGGTCAGTGAGGGATGATTCCCTTGTCTGTGCTTTCTTCCCATCACTTGTAGAGAAGCCAGAATTCATGGAAAAGCCAATGCTGCCTTTGGGCTGGTTTCATGCTGTGGCATCCCAAAAGTTACAGACGTTAAAGTGTTTTTACTCTAACTCTGCATCCCCAGGAGATGTCACTTGGCCACAGCAGCATCTGTGGAGCATCAGATACCTTGTTAGCTGGCTCAGTAAGAGTTCAGAAAGTGAAAGGTGTATTTTCTAACTCTTGCAGCCAGTGTACCTGGCACCACATAGGCGTCAACCTCCTCTCTAATCTCTTTGTTGGTTTCTTTGGGATGGATGTCTCTGTTTTTACCTGGAACCAAGTCAGATGCTCAGGTCAGATTCACCCATGCTGGTACTCACAGGTTGCAGCCTGTGCTGGTGGCAGGAGTGTCAGAGCAGTGTAATCACAGCCTGCCAGCCCCTGGGAAAGGGGTGCTGACAGGCACCTTCCCTGGGCAATGCCAGAGGATCCAGAGATGGCACAACACAGCTGCTACACCTCTGTGGGATGGACAGAATATATCTGTCGTGTCTGAGAAGGTGGTTTGGGAAGAACATTTGCCTCAAGTGGATTCTCCTTTCCTCAATTACCACCATCCTGCTGTTGTTCTGGGCTGTTCCACAGAGGATTCTGGATTCTTTCCTCTGTGGAGTTTCATAGTTTGGTATCTGAGGGTAGAGTTCTGGTTTTATCTTACTAGCTGAGAAGTTGGTTTGAGAAGCTGAGACAGCAAATATTACCTCTATGGTGGTACAAATGAAGTGTTTTAAATATAGTTTTCCTTGGTGCTGACTCTGAGTATAAAATAACTTTAGGCTGACCAGAGAAAAGTACTTTAATTCCAATCTTTCCTCAGCAGTGTTTGCTTCTCCACCCCTTTGTAACCACTCAGTCCCAGATGATACCTTGACAGCTCTGTGCAGAAGATGCAGACAAGGATGGAGTTGTTCTTCTTGCTGTCTGTGACAGCAGATCACTATTGAATTTTATTAAGCAATTTACACCTGCCAGTTAGGATCTTGAGTGTCCTCATCTCATGAGCATCTGGGCTTCAAGGGGAACTTCGCCGAGGAGGTCTAGGACTTTTGGGAAGCATGCACATGTGGCAAGGGGAAAAAACAGAAGGAATGAAGACTGTATCCTTATCACTGTGACCTGTTTGGTGTTGCATTTATTTGACTGATTTCCAAAGTAAAATGGGAGAGAGCCATGCTGTGCTCCATATACACTCCTAAAACAAGGATAAATTTAAATGGGCAGGATGGAAACATGGGCCACACCTTTCCTTGCTGCTGGGGTTGGGGATTATTTGGAAGAGTGATTAGGGCTGCCTTGGCAATGTTCTGTAGGGGTGATGATGCAAAATGAATAGCAGTGTCTAAAGTTTGGTGTGGAGAATGAGGGATGGGATGGATGAACTGCACACCACCAAGAAGAATGAAATTATGGAGCGAATACATGTGATAAAATGAGGCCATGTCTTGTGTTCTTTGTCATTGCAGTATTTCACTGGCCTAGAGTGTGGACACAAGTTCTGTATGCAGTGCTGGAGTGAATATTTAACTACCAAAATAATGGAGGAAGGCATGGGACAGGTAAAATCTCAATTCACCTCATGGCTTATTTTTGGAAATTCTGTGTATTGGAGAGACAGGAGAGAGTCTTTCTGCTAAAAACCCAAAAGAACAAAATAAAAACTCAAACTCCAAAGGTTTGGGGGCTGCAGGCTCTGCTAAGGTGAATCTGGAGAGAATTCTGTGAAGTTGGTGCAGGTCGCTGGGCTGGGGAAGGAGGAACCAGTGGCACACCTGGGATGGGGTGAGAGAGGCAGGGCACTCCTTTGGCTATGGATTGTAGTGAAGTCTGTTGCCTTGGAATTCCTTGTGATGCAAAACCAGGGTAACCACTGTTCTTCTATGACCTTTTTGTGTTTTACAGACCATTTCATGCCCTGCCCATGGCTGTGATATCTTAGTGGATGACAATACAGTTATGTAAGTAATGTTCTTGGCTTTGCTCTCTCTTTCCATTGTGTTACTTGCGTGCTATTCAGATCTATTCAAATGCTTATAACAAACTGCACAGAGACTTGCAGGTGGCAGAGAAGTCTATCTTGAACTGTCTTGATACCAGAATGTCTCTTAACTTCCTGTTTAGGTGTGAAAACCCCATGTGATGGCACTGGGACGAAAGACTCCCTGACCAGTTTGGTCAGTGTGACACCCGGGTTTCCAAACCCTGTTTTACTGCTTTGTGCATTTTGTTTCCTTTGATGTGCATAGGAATTCTACCCAGGTCAACCCACTGGTTCCCCAAGCCCTATAGCTGTAGTTAATAGGTGAGTCAGAGGGCAGGAGTCCTAAGGGTTGATGCAGGATGTGTTTTTTGCCCTTAGATAGGAGGCAGTTGACCATCAAACACAAGATTTGATTAAGCTGGTATGTCAGCCTGTGTCCCTGGAGTTATTAAGTTGTCCAGCTGTCGAATGACTGTTAGTTCATTGTGGAGCAGTGAACTCTGTGAGCTTCCTTCTCTTTTATACTGGGGGAGGTTGTTGCATGAGCAATATCCTTTGTAATTCTGAACTTTGTTCAAGTTGATTTTAATTCTTTTTGCTGAAAAGCATCTCAGTAGAGGCTTATTATGTTACCTTATTCTTTCCTTCCTGAAGCCTGACTCACTCATTGATATTAATTTGGTGTTTTTTATTATCAGTTGCTTTCAGAGTAGCGATTTTCCCAATTTTGGCTCTTGGTTACTCATGGAGTGTAGGCTAGGTGGAAGTGGAAGTAGCTGAAATGCTTTCCTGCCCTGTTGAGGGGCTGTTTGTAGAGCCCAGTGGGTGGAAACTGAACTGAAGTTGGCATATCTTGAGTAACTTGATTGAGATTTTTGTTTACCAGAAGTTGAACTTCAATTTGTAGAGTCAAATGCTCTCGGCAGGACTTTTTTGAGTGTTTTCTTGATTACAACTGTTGGAATGAGCTGTTCAAACAGTGCCTGTGAAATTGAGTAGCTGAAACCATTGGAGGCTGCAGTGGCAGCAGCAGCAAGGAAAGGATGGAAGAAAAAGAGAGCAGTGGTGTGGGATTCCACTTGTCTGGAGAGGGCAGGGGTGAGGCCTGGGATAGGGCAGTGGCAGCTGGGTGCTAAAGCAAACAAGTCTCATTTGCCTAAGTAAAACTAGGAACTGTTTCTAGAGGTAAAAATGAACCTTTCCCTGATCTTACCTCAATTTCTGTGGGGAGGAAGGTGCATTTTTTGAAAAACTTTCCTTTAAATGCCAAGTTGGACAACTGTGGCAATCTTAGGATATGTCAATATATATGGCAAAAATAATTTACATTTTTGTAAATGGAACTGGAACCTGCACCCGTTTCTGTGTCCTTAATTATTATTTTTTAAGTCCTTTGCTGCTTACAAAGTCTCCAGCTCTCAGTTTCCAAGTGATACAAACACAAAATTAATCTGATTTATGGATTCTGGGCATGGGTTTCACCTTTTAATTTGTCTAGTTTCATTAATGATTTGCCAAAAGACAATAATATTCAAAGCAAAATTTTTGACGATCTTGACCTGGTGATGTTGATTGGGGCAATCAAAGCATGTTGGTAAGCGAAAAACCAGTGGTTTATGTGCTCTGGTTAGTCATGGCATGATTATTAATTTAAATTCCAGTACCTGATATATTCTTATAATGCAATGCATTTTCAAGGTGATATTTAGTATGTCTTGAAGCCCAGGTATGGGGTTAAAAAAAAAAAAAAAAAAAAAGGAGATTCATAATCCATACTAAATTCAAATTGTTTTCTCATTCTTCAGTAAGTTTGGCTCCAGAATTGCAGGAGAGATGCTTTGTCAGCTGACTTGTTTTATTTTAGCCCTGGGAATTGAGCTGCCACATGCTGTGATTTATGTAATAACCAGCATGTGCTTGGGTGAGGAGCTCCCCAGCTGCCCAGGGCTGGGATTTGTGCACATCCCATGGGCACACACACTCCTCAGGGAGTATTGTAAGGGTAACATCCGGGAGTACACTTAGTTTTGGCTGCAGCTGGAAAGGAAATCCATTAATTCCAATATTTACCCATGGTATGGCCTGTATAAAGCTGTATTTCACAGTAGGATTTAAACCAGGAATGCCACAAAGGGTGTGTTAGTGCAGCTTTATATTTAGATATATTGGGAAGATACTTCAGTCACAGCTAAAAGAAGTTTTTAGAAGTACTCAGCAATCCATAATTAAGTTATTTTGGATGTATTTAGGCTGAGCAGTCTGCAAATGCCAGCTGGGATGGTGTGCCCAGGAAAAAAGTGGTCACCATGCTTGTCAAGGGTTCCTGTCAGTTTTCCTCTACTCTCCTCGTTCCAAGCAGACTGGAATTAATTTAAAGTCCATATCGTGTACACCCCTAGTGATGTGGAATTCAAATCAACTTTGTTTTTACGGTAAATAGATTAAAACCCTCGTAATTTTTAAGCTGAAGCTGCAGCATTCCACTGAAACCCAGCTAACATGAGGCTTCCCAAAGTTATTAGCCACACAAGGGTTGTTCTGGGGTTTTTTAAAGGGATTTGCCACAAAATGTGCATGTTTTATGTAAATGAAGTGATTAAATTACTTGCTTTGTTTCTTGGGCTCTTCAGGAAAGTGTTTTTTAAATAAAAATCCTCTCACCAAGAGGTTCAGTTCTTTTGAACTGCATGAGCTTTCTATTGCTAATACATTTATATATTGAATAGAATGAATGTTGTTTTCATAATAATAAATGATCTAACAAATAAAAAGAGAACAGGTAAGTACAAAAAGTACCCTCAAGTGTAGAAGGATGAATCAAACCTATTTGTCTTAACTTACTGGCAGTATATGGAAAAAACAAGATTTCTGGTACAATTTTTCTGTTTCTTACCTTCCCACAGGCGTCTGATCACAGATTCCAAGGTGAAATTAAAGTACCAGCATTTAATAACCAATAGCTTTGTAGAGGTGAGTTTTTATTTGAATTTTTTTAATGGCATGTAGGTTTTTGTCTCACACATGTACCCAGCCAGAGGCTGGAGGCTTGTTTAGAACTGCAGAGCAGGTTTTTTGCATAGTCTGTAGTCAAGTGTGAATGCAGGGGTTGTTTTATGGTTCTTTGCCTTACAGGGATAGTTGTAGGAAAATACTAAAAAAACTTCAGGACAAAAGACCTGAAGAGAATGTAAGAGCTGTTGCTTAATATCTGGGTTCTGAGGAGCAGAATTACGTAGTTATAATAGTTATATAATGGTTATATAATATTTATGACTCTTGAATGTTACCTGAGATACTTCACATTAAGAACCATTAAATGCTGTAAACAAGAATATGCCTTGAACATGTTGCCAGTTGAAGTAAAACAGCAAAAGGGCTTTAGCAAAACACTAATAGTTTTACAGCCTCAAAATAAACTTGGAGAAAGGTGCTTTGCAAGATGATTGCACTGTCCCAGTTTCCCAGTTTTGTGGGTTCAGCTGTCCTGTAGAGCCCAGGGCGGAAGATGAGATAAAGCTTTCAGTCCTTGCCAGAAGTGATGGGTGCAGTGGGTTTGGTTTTAATTTCTTAGCTGTTTGAAGCCATGACAAAGGGGTGCAGGGCAGGGGCTGTCCTTGACCACATCATTCCTCTGTGATGTGGGATCTGTGCTTTGTTTGGCAGTGTAATCGACTGTTAAAGTGGTGTCCTGCCCCCGACTGCCACCACGTCGTTAAAGTCCAATACCCGGATGCTAAACCCGTGCGCTGCAAATGTGGGCGTCAGTTCTGGTAAGAGCCAGCAAGGAAAAGCTGCTGATTGTGCCTTGTACTCACTGCCCTGGAAGTGTGTGTTCACGGAGTCCCAGACTGCTTTGGCTTGGGAGGGACCTTAAAGGTGATTGAGTTCCACCCCCTGCCATGAATACCTTCCACTATCCCAGGCTGCTCCAAGCCCTGTCAAGCTTGGCCTTGAACACTTCCAGGGATGGGGGGGTTTCTCTAGAAACCAGTTTCAGTGTTTCACAACTCTCACAGTAAAGAATTTCTCCCTAATAATCCCATCTAACTCTCTCCTCTAGCAGTGGGAAGTCACTCCCCCTTGTTCTATTATGAAGTGGCCCTTGAGGGATTTCAGGATTCAAGGGGGGTGTGTTGAGTTTCCTTAGGACTGGCTTTGAACAGCCCAGAAGAAAACTTACACTGTTTAATTCCAAGTACAATCATCTGCCCTGTTTGCTTACTTTCCCTTTCTTTCTCTTACAGCTTTAACTGTGGTGAAAACTGGCATGATCCTGTTAAATGCAAGGTGAGCATGTCAAAGTTCTTGTCCAAATCTGTGTTTTGAAAAAGTTTAAAATAAATTTATGTGCAAGTCTTAGCAATGAAGCCCAAGTTTTTATGGTAGTCCATAAAATCATAGATGATCCTGAGCTGGAAGGGACCCCCAGGGGTCACTGAGCCCAATTGTTGTTCCCATCAGGGAGCAGAGTAGCTCACTTGTTGAAATCACAAAGTGAGAACCAGCAGTGAAATCCTATTGGGTGCCTTTACTGGCTGCTGTTGGACCTTGTGAGGGAACAGTGCCTCATCCAGGTATGAATTGTCTGGAAGAGGAGGTTGTTAGACTTGTGATGCCCTGCAGAGGAGTGAAGGTGCTTTTTGGACAAGGAGCATTCCTGTAGGTGTTTGGTGCTTTGTCAGGTGTTATCCATTGTACTGGAGGAACTAATTTGGTTTTGCTGATTTAGGCTGGAAGGGACCTTAATGATTATCTAGTCCTACAGCCTGCCATGGGCCAGGATACCTTCCACTACCCCAGGTTGCTTAAAGCCCCATCCTTGAATATTTCCAGGGATCTGGGGGCAGCCACAGCTTCTCTGGGCAACCTGTACCAGGGCCTCCCCACCCTCACAGGGATCAATTCCTTCCTAGTATCCCATCTAACCCTGCCTTCTTGTAGTGGGAAGCCATTCCTTCTGTCCTGTCCCTCAAGGCCCTTGTAAACAATCTCTCTCCGTCTTTCTTGTAGGCTCCTTTCAGGTACTGGAAGACCACAATTAGTCACCCCAAAGCCAAAATGTCCTTATTATTTAAGAGTCCAACGTGAAGTTTGTGTTGATTAAGCTTAAGAGCTGCAAACTTGTTACAGGAGTGTTTGGGCCAGGTGCTTGTGTTTGCTGGATCATGATGGAGCTGCAGGAACTGTCTGCCACTAAATTAGTGGCTGTTTGCACAGTTTTCCAGCATCAACACTGCCCTGTTCCCATGTGGCTGCGTGTACCTTTCCTTAATGTGAGCAGGTGTCTTGGGAACATTTGCAGTTCCTCCAGCTAGATTTAATGCTCTTCTTCCCTCATTTTTCTGATAGTGGTTGAAGAAATGGATTAAGAAGTGTGATGATGACAGTGAAACCTCCAATTGGATTGCAGCCAACACAAAGGTGAGAGGTTTACTCATATTTTATATAGAGATTTTATACAGATTTGTCAGGTGAAAAAGACATCAATCTAATTCCTTGCACTAGGATTGGTTTTTCTCTTCCATGTTAAGAGCAAGCCTTAAAATCCACAGTACACTGAAGTGCTCTTGTTTAAAGAGTGAGCAGGTGTTAATGCCTGGAATCAGGTGAGTTTCTCCAAGTTCAGTGAAGGAAAGTGCTTGGAAGACACAGTTAATTGGAGACCAAAAGGAAGCTCAAGATTTAAGTCTTTGGGCTCCTGTCTGGCACTGGTAGCTTCCCTAAGCAAATCCATGGCCCATTCCGTGTGTGGAACATGTTATCAATACCCATGGCTCAGTTTGTCTGGGATCATTTATATCTTCCTTCAAATCCCTGGGTTTGGCCTCCGGAGGAGCCTTCATTTCCACTGGGCAGCATTCCAGGTGGAGACTGGCAGAACAGCTGTCTGGGATTTCATTATGTAAAAGTCTTCATTCTACTTAGCCCAACTTTGCCTGAAACTTTAGCATTTGATCATTTTGGGACAAATTAAAACCAAGATTGTCATGGTGGCAAGGACACAAAAGCAGCAGATCCCATGGCGGGTGAGGAGCAGGCCTGGGGCTCCCAGCTGAAGGAAGAAGGTGGGAAGGGAGTGAGGAAATGGCTGCTTTGTTTTCTTAGCTCTGTTGTGTAACTCGTTAATGGAATTGTTTGCAGCAGCCTCGCTGCCTTCCTTCTGGGGCTGGCTGCCTGGTTTTCATCGAGCTGGAATGTTGTGTTATGGTGGCAGAGAAACCCCTGCTGTGCAGCTCAGATCAGGCTGAAGTGGGGCTGTGTGGGCCCTGCTTGGAGCTCACAGTGTCATCAAAGGGACTTTGGCTTTGTCTCAGTGTGTTCCATTTGGAACTTTGGCTTGGGGACTGAACCAGGTTTGTTTGGAGGTCTTCAGGGACTGCTCCTATTAAACCTGAGGAAGAGCAGCCAATAGCTTGGAAAAGGCAGAGTGTAAGCACTGCTAGCCTTGGGTCTCATATATTTGGGACACTGGAACAGCCACAGCCCTGTTTTGCCTGTTAAAGCCCTCAGGAGGCTGATCTTGGGGTTCCCCATCTTGTACCTGAACAAGAAGATATTTAGGGGTGGGGAACACCCATCTGGAGGGTGGTACCTGGCACCAGCCCTGCTTCTTTGCTGGTACCTCTATAGTCTGGTGTGAGCAGCAGAGCTGTCCTTGGACATCACTGTCTAAGCTGCTTCCTCTAATACTGTCCCAGACATTCCTACATGGGAATACTTAGGAGCCCTGGTTGCAGCAGGGTGAAAAATTGCCATCAGGGTAATTACTGCAGACGTTTGAGCAAGCCAACTGTCCTGGAGTCTTATGGCATCCATGTCCATTGAATTAGCTGATGGACAATATGGCATTCTTCTCTCTGAGCTGATGCTGACTTCAATTGAGGGGGAAGTTGGCAGGAAGAGTAACCCACCCTCATGCTGATCTCTGCCTTGGGGAAGGTGGGAATCTCCAGCTTTGGCTGCTGGGATGAGTGCCCTGGGAGCTTTGCAGCCTCCAGAGAGCCAGGTCAGCCTGGGATCGTGGAGCTGCAGCCACCTCCCTTCTGCCTCAGTCCCCTGCTGATCCCTGACCAGAGGCATGGAGAAACCCAAGTGCTGTCTGAGTGTGGGGCTGTAGTGATAGACTGGGATGGGAATTGTGCAGTTGGAGCATGTATCCATCCTTCCTTTCTCTCTGTACTGTTCCTAGCAGGAAAGCAGGGCAGCCGTGTTTGGCAAGGCACAACTTCTGCCTGCGCTGTTGGCTTCACAGCCTGAATTCTGTGTTGAATTTCATTTTGAAGAACCTAGAAAGGAATCAGGTACCATCAGATGCAAAAATCCCCATTATCAGTGGGAACAGCTCTCCAAGGAATTCAGTTGTGATTATGGGCTCTGTTGCTGTTTCTGGCTTTTGGAAAGCGCGTTCTGGAGCCATCCGGGCTTGAGTCCTGTCCCATGTGAACTCCTCTCAGGGAAGGAGACTTCCTGTCATACCAAGATGAAGGTGTAAAAGCAAAATACCAGTCCTCTGGAATGTGGGCTTGAAATCTGGATAATCCTTTGCAACGGGAGAATGTGAGATACATTTGTTCTGGCTTGTCCTGGGAGATGGAGTTGGAAAGGAAATTTAGGCAATTGTGTGAGAGAATAGAAAAGTGAAACCCAGCTGAATTGGGTTCTGTTCCCAAACTGGAATGATATGATGCATTTTTTGACAAATTATGTAGAGTGGTCTCAATGAAAAATGAGGAGATTTGAGTAGTGAGTTCTGTGGTTTCTGATACGATTTTTTTTTTTTTTGCATTCATTTACTTGCACTTTGGAGACTTAAATTCATTCTACTTCTATAAAAGATACAGCCCTTGCAGCAGAGTGTGCTGGAGTAGATGGCTTTTTTCTTAAAATAAGCTACTTTCACATGAGTTCAGCTTACTAGATTAATTTAAAGTTGAGATAAGGCAATACAAGTTCTCTATCAAGCTGCTAATTCTCAGTCTTCTTCAGGAACGGGGTTGAAAAGTCCAAGGATTTGCATATTTCTTCCTTTTTCAGTTTGTCTGACAAACTTGGTTCTTCAGTAGTTCCTCTCTTGAGTTAAACTAGGCAGGTTTCAGGTATTTGGGAATAAAGAAACCACAGAGATCCATTACTTTTGTTAAGTGGACATTCAAAGGAGTGAAAAATAGAAAAAAACTTGGATTTGTGCATTTATTTTGGGCTTTTAAGGTATATCAAGACTGTCTAAAAGGAGGAAGGGAAACCTGTTTGGAACCTGAGTGTCAGCGATGTTAATCTCTGCCTCTTGGAATACCAAAGGGAAAAGAACAAAGCCGGTAGTGGTGCCGACCTTCACACAAGGCACTGCTTTTTATTGTGGAACTTAAATTTGCGTTAATGAAAGTTGTTCATCTGATACTAAAAAAACGCCCCAGCCTTACTTCTTTGGCTCCTGGCACATCCCTATCGTTCCCTTCCAGGCCAGACAGAGCTTGAAGGAAAAACCAGAGCTGGTGGATAAACCAGGCACATTTTCTTCTCCAAAAAAAACATTGGCTGTTTTTTTCTTCTGCACGAGATAAAATGGCATGAGCCCACATCTCTCCCTTTCAGGTCACTTTTTAATGGCTGGACAAGTGCTCCCTCTGTACTTTCTGGAGATCCTGCATTTGTTCTAATGTGAGGAAATGCTGGCAGGACACAGAATCCTCCTGGGAACCAGCACCAAACTCTGCTCCTTCATTTCCCACCATGCTGGAGCTGTGATCTGTGTTTTTCTAAAGGTGCCCAAGTGCTGTCTCCCCATCTCATATGACCTGGTGTTTAAAATCTGTTTTAAAAAGTTCTGCTCTGTGACTCTAGGTGTTAGAACGGTGTACTGTTTTGTGCTAGCCATAATTAAGTTTTTGGGATTTGCTGAAATTCATTAAGAAAACCCCATGGTTTTTGAGGTTTTTTTTAATAGGATGGGCTAGGGGTGACGACATTGCTGTGAATGTGGATGTGGGAGGCTGATGTCCATCAGTTCCTCTGGGAGTCTGGAAAGGACTAGTCTCTTTCACTTGCCCTGAAATAAGAAACATGTTTCTATTTAGCTTTCTGGTCATAAAAGAGCAGCTGACGTTTATGGTGCTTTATGTATGCATGGACTTTTACAACAAAATAAGGATTGTTCTCCTTTGCCAGGTTTGCCCAGGCTTTTGTTTCCAAGCCCACTACAGAATTGTTTGGAGTGGAACAATGTTAATGAGGTCACTTCAGTGTTGTGCTGTGACTGGTAATGTGCACAATAATCTGCAGGGTTAGTAACTTCATTTGCTGCCTGTTGGGTTGTTGCATAGCCATAATTCTCAGGGAGATCTTCCTTTCCTATCCTCATTAATCTATAAATCTCTCCTACTTGTTGTGTTGGTGACTTTAGTAGTTACTACTTCTTTTTCTGCTGATATCCAGCATTTCTTTAATATGTGCTTTTCATGGCTTTAGTTTTTAATAATATTCAGCTTTACACTTCTACACAGCTTTAGGGATCTGCACAGATACTGTATCACCTCTTCCTTGTGCTTTGCTAGACAGGAGCATTAAGGCTTGAAAAGGATGGCATTCCCTGTGAGAAAAGGGCTGTAATGAGATCACAGAATCATGGAGTGGTT